>JAIPRN010000333.1:0-93809 GCA_025469175.1 Geopemphigus sp. TES_GeoC_2020 | reverse complement strand
GCCTGCCTAAATAAAACGTACTGGGGCTCATACTCTTTTGCGGTACACTAATCGGGAGATACGTTTCGAAAATTGTTTTCAATATTATTTTATAAACGAATATTTGTTCATACACGAATATATGTGGATCAAACGAAGAGAAGCGTATGATGTCTTATGCGATAAGATAATTCCAAGGAGGTTGAAAGGTAAATTTTATAAGAGTGTAATGAAACTAACTATGTTGTATGGTTGAGAGTCTTGGTCGGTGGACAAGGAAATAGAACGTCGATAAGACGAGAGAGAATAGACTTAGACGATTTGGTCATGTTATGAGCAGAGAAAATTCTGAAGCAGTTAGAACAGTTATGGAATTGAGCGTGGAAGGAAAAAGAGGAAGGCCAAAAATGAAGTGGTTGAACGTGATTGAGTGTGATATGAGGACTGCTTTTGTGTGTGTGTGTGTGTAAATGATGTGGATGATCGGGTGAAGTGGAGGTTGAGGACCAAAATGGCCGATCCCAAATAGCTGGTAGAATAAGACGAAGAAGAAGAAGAAAATAAGAATAATAAGAATAGGGACGGATTCGACTATGGCGAATAAATCGTATTGTAACGGCTAAATTTCAAACGACTGTGCATATTTTATGTTCGCGCGTCCAATCGTAAAATGTAAAAACGATATTTTTCGTACAACGGTAAATTGTCACGAAATTAAGTTATATAATAAAATATTTAAATTATAAACGATTTGCCGGTCACTATAATCGTAATAAGTTTTCGAATTACAAATTTCTTCAACGATTATACGTCCTCGTCGTTTTACTTTTTAAAGAAACGGTTTTCTTTCGGTCGTATACATTTACTGACGTTTACCATTGCCGCCAGTAATTTTAGTTTTATTTAGGGAAAATATTCGTCGATTGTATTATTTCTGTTAACGCGCAAAAACACGAAATTGTTTTCTAAAATCCACGAAAAGTGACTTTTAATTTAGCACAAACGTTACGAGAAAACAGTTACGATTCGTTTATAACACCGCGCGTTCGACGGTTTTATTTTCAATCGAGTTTTTCATATTTTTGATTAATTTCCGTCGGTTCCTATTATTAATAAATTCGACGCGTTCGTGTTACCCCGAAAATTAACGACAACAATAGTAATAACGCGTTTTTCGTATTTCGAACCGCGTCGTATTTATCGATTGTTTACCGTCGGCGTACTATATAATAATTGTTCCCAACAGCGATCTTTAGATCTCCGTTTAAAATATCGATGACGAATTACGTATAAATCGAATTGGCGATCCCTCGATCTATTAATAAACGTATTTAAAAAAGTAAATTATAACGCTTCTATAATTACTATTATCGATTTATTTATGCTCGTACTATATTATTAGAACAGTATATTACACACGCGTACGTATGACAACGCGGACGACGAGGTCAGTCGGTTTTTGAAAGCGCACGTTAATATATACACTATACGGGTGTTTTTCGGCCATCGTACTGTGGTTAGTCTTTAACTCTAGCGCGTAGGTTTAACTGGCCCACATCACAAGGTTCGTTACGGATTTCGAAAATTTTCCCTTTCGTAACGTCCTAAAACAAAAAACACTCGAGTGTGTATATATAGAGTCGAGGTCAGCCGACCACGTGCTGTCGCGTTATCCCCCCCCCGAGTTCAAAAACGTTAATCTCCATTTATTCGGCGACGCGACTACGTATACATTAATATAACTAATCGAGATAATTTTCGCGAAAAAAATATGGGAAAATTATTCGAAATCGTTCGATAATTACGAGAGTTTAAATCTCCGCAACGATACGGATCATCTACTAACAAAAATTTGTAAAAACTTAAGTCATGCTTCGAAAACTTGTTATCTCGAAGATTCGAAAGTAAATTTCAAATCGAACTAATTCGTCGAACGTTTTTCGTTGGTAGTTGAATTTCGAATTTTTCCTTCGTGGATACCAAAACAATCGTAAACCAATAGTAGTTTCGTAGCCGTTATTGTCGATCATAGCCTTGTTGTTACACGACGAAATGTACCGGGAATCGTCCGGGTACGTTATAATTATATAAGGAATAGTTCGATAAATTGCGACGCGTTTCTAATACGTAGAAAAAACGCTCGTAATCCTTTAGATAATACGAAACATTACGCGTGTCGTCTTTAATTTTCCCGACATTTTTCCCGACGAACGGAAAGTCGCGCCAACGGTTTCCTTATTTTTAAAAGGTCGTCGATTTTATAGAAATAATACGACCGCCCCGCCTTTTCTCCCCCTATTAATCATTTCCGACGAGACTAACCTTTTTACCAAATCAAAGACGAATTCCGGTTAATACTAAGGAGGTCGTTAAAAGGCCAAATGTCGTATAAATAACGCTACTCCGGAATGTTTTCCGATAGATTTGACCCGTAGAAGTGGTTCTTTTCCGCTCTTCGTATTTTTTCCCAATTGTATCGTTAGATTAACAAATACCAGGTAACGTAATAGCCAAGCTGAGGAGTGGTTCACGTTACCTATATAACGTCAACCGTATACGTCCGGACCGCATCACTATCATGAAGTACTTCGTACCGATCGGGTCGTAAATATGAGTCTTCAAGTATGGAGTTGAACCACATACGCAACAGGTCTGTAAACTTTCCCGCTCGATACGCTTATAATATATATATTACGTATATAAACGGATGAAATTTGCGTAGCGCGGTTACGCGACGTTATAAAAATGACGAAGTACTATCGTGATCATTTCTTTCGCGCCTCCGAGAGACGTTTCCTAATTAACTTTCGACGATTCCGTTGTTGCTGTAGTAGTTCGGCACCGACCAACACCGCCCGAAAGCCATTTATCACGCGGTCCCGTACGCGCGCCTTAAATCATATTTCACGAGCGGCCGTCGAAACGTTTCCTCTGGAAACGAGCGAAATTCGCGCCGCGTTGCCGGATTAACGTCCCCGTAAGCGCTCGGACGTTGTCGACCGTAATAATAATGTCGATAATACGAAGTACACACACACGCACACATACATACATACATATATATATACCGTTTTGTTTTCGGCCTATCGACGACCGACAGCCAACTAGTCCGTTATGATATATCGGCCACGGAAATACAACGCCCGCGTTAATAACGTAATTAAAAAACGATTGTTTCGACAATAAAAAATTTGATTTGACGACGAACGGCCAACGGCGCGGTCAATAATCAACCGGGGACGTTTTCGGTGCGTTTTGGTTTTGGCGCGATACAGGACCAATTACGCCGTACCGGAGACGTGAAGGACGAAACAGATTTCGCCGCGCAAACGTGTCGGATCTAAACCGCGCGTATTCGATTTTGATAAACGCGCGCGCGACGTAGATCACGAATAACGTCCCACAGAATCGGTCACGGTTGCGATTTAACTGTATAGGGGTTTACGAACGGTTCGTTTATTTCGATTGTCGATATCTCGCTATATATATATATGAATATAGATAGATAGACAGAGCGATACGTCGTATATATATATATATTATATCGGACGGTCGCGGTCACGATTTATGATCGGCGCGTAAATATCCCGAGCGGTTTATCAAAAGACGACGGACCTCCGCGTGCCGGGCACCGAGCGAACAAAAAAAAAAAAAACCTTATTGCGCGTCTTAAAAGGGTTTCGTGGACCGAATCGATCGGATATCACGATGTACCGACCGGGGATGAAAGGGGTCCGTGGAAAAACGGACGTTGCGATAGAGAGCGTGTGCGTGAATGTGTGTATGTGTGTGTGTGTGTATAACGCGGTTTTTGGAAACCGAACAAATCTCGATCGACACTATTACTGTATTACGATAAATTCGAGGGCCATGGCGAGTTTTCCCTGCGGATTCCGTACGGCACGATCGGCCGATTCTCCTCGTCCCCGGCGCTCGTGCACAACGTACGCTTTTCGGCTTCGGCCGCTGCGCGCTCGGTTTACGCGTCGCGCGAGAACGGATCGCGTAAAACGGTTTTTCGCCGACGGTCGCGTTTCGGTCGATTAATAACGAATTGAGTCGACCAAAATACGCGGCACGTAAAGGTCGCGCGTCGTGCATAACCGAACGCGTTCCGTATGGAGCGCGTTACTCGTTCAAGAAGGAAACGTTTTTCAAACGATAAAAATCCCGCGCACGCGACATCGAAATAATAACGTTCCCCGCGTGTTTCTCATTTTCGTCGTTAACGGCGAAAGGGATAAGAATAATTTCTTTAATTAATACATATATTACTAATATTGGTTGAATATGTTGTTAGTATTATAGAGGCCACTGTCGGTCAGGTGGACTTCGTCGATAGTACGGATATTTTGGAGTAGTCAGCGAGCAGCGAGGATGGTGACCTTGACGTTGGTCGCCAAGTTTACCGCGTTCGGACGATTTGCTATAGTATTCGTTTGTTTTTTTGTTTCGTATAAAGGTGTTGCCGAGTGAAGCGTGATAACGTTTATTAATATTAAATTACCGAAAATTATATTTATTACTAACAATATATACATATATATTTAGGTTTATCGTCGTCGCGGAAACGCTGTCGAAATTGGCGACGGGCGAATATTATTTATTATTATTAGGGTGTATTTTTAAGAAATTAACCTTACGACGGTTATACGCGTCGGATACGACAAATCGATCCCGGGTTTAATGGATATTAAAAAAATACGCGACACGTTTGATAATAAACGTTTCGAAGCGGAAGCGGAGCCTCGGGTCGCGACGTATTTAAATATGCAGAAAACACACGTGTCGAAAGTTCAAAATTAATTCGATTATCGGCCGCTACGATATTTTAATAGAATTATCGTCAACTTTGTTTGCACGTACGAGTCGCCCGTGAAACGGATCGGGGTTAGGTTAACTTCGTAAAATGTTCGGAACGTTCGCTTTAAACACGCGTAGAATATCGTCGACGTTATTTCGCTTAAAGTTTCGGTTTTTTTTTTTTTGTTCGTTTTAATTCGTTTCCCGTACGAAACTCGATACCGGTAAAGTCTATACGGGGCTCTATTTCGGCCCGGCTGGCTGACTATACTATACTACGGCGGGGGACGTTTTCGATTTTCTGACGTTGTAATTCGAAAGGGGTACTCGACGAAGTGTTCACTCCGTAGACGGGCGACGACGGCGATTACGCCGTACGAGAATATCGTGACTACAATGGCGGCGCGCGTGTTTACAAACGTAATCCGACGGCCCCGTGGAAACGAATCGAACGCGATTTAAATAATTAAATAAAGATAATCGCGCGGGCCCCGTATTAATATATATATATATATATACGATATCGTAAATAATTCGTCGCGCCCCAGTGACACGTTCGTTCGTTCGGCGTACCGATTTACGATAATCGAAGATTTCCCCTCGTTTCGCCGCTCCTGTGTGTGTGCGCGCGCGCGTGTGTATTTATATATCGGTCCTACGCGAAACGCGTTATCGCTCCGTAACACACAGGTAGATTGGTGCGTGCGAGTGTGTGGTAGGCCCGCATTATATAACGCGTACCACCAGGCAGGGCGAACAGTGGAAGACACACCGCCCGTCCACGTGCCAGCGGGCGTTGCGGCGGGGTTGACGTGTACGGTGCACGGGGACCATATAAATCATTAAACTATTACACTTTCGCTACTTGATACGGAATTTATTGTCCGCCTCCGCGTTCCAATTTATATCGTACTTATAAAAATACGACCCGGTCCGTAATTAATTACGTATACAGAACGAACTAATATATTATTATAAACGCGCGCGCGCGTGAATAATAATAACGTACGCTCCCGAGCGGATACGTTACGTTACGCACGTCCGTATAAAGCCGTATGGGGGCGTGTTTCTACGGTTCACGGTGGTAACGTTCGGTCGACGCGCGAACGGAATATCGTCGATATGAACGCGATCGGTGTCGCCCGGCCGTATGGGTTAGTACCACTAACGCGGTAATAACCACTCGCGTTAACGGTCCGAGTTTTACCGGTCGTTCTAGAAAAAACCAATATTCGTTTCCGAGGATATCTGTCCCGAGTCTGCTACTAGTGTTTCTACGCGCCGCTATTGGTTCCGAATTGCGTTTCAACACGGCCGTGTCTATATGACGAAACGCGTTCTAGTTTACGCGTCCGAATTTCAATTACGCCTTAAGCGTTGCGTATGTCGCTTTCGTTCCATCGTATGTCGCGTCCGCGAATAATAATCGTATTTTCCCCAAAAATCCAGTTCGTTAATCGTTTTCTCCCTTTTTTTTTAGACCTTTTCACGTCCCCCCTCGTGGTAGTCACACCTTGTCGTGGCCAGCGAACTTTCGAGATCCGACCGAGAGTTCTTTAGTTATTTAGTCGGGGCCTAAGAAAATCTGCTGGCACCACTCTGACCTCCGGACCGGCCGGAAGGAATGAATTTCAGATGGTACCCTGGAGGCGCGGTCATATGACGGATGGACTCGATGCCGGATCGAGTGTGAAAATAGACCAGGTCCGTGGTAGATACGCCACTCTTCGTTCCACGGATACGGTGAGTACGGGTCCTTTCTACTCCCAGGAGTTGCTGGTAGCAGCCCGTCCGGATGCTGGATGACCATTGGGTTATCCGGTTCAATCGTCAACATCAGGTGGAAAGCGGTAAATACCGCGGACAATAAACATGGTTGTCGATATGGTGGGAGAGGGGAGCTCATGTCTCTTCGTTATACGTCATGTTTATCGGCAACGAGTGGTGTGGTCGGGGGCATCGTGCCCGTCACACCGTTCAGTGATGATCGTCTATTGTACGGCTTTTCCGCGCGTTTTCATAAAATAAACGGCGGCACGCTAGTTGGTTGAAGCGACGTTGTTCAGGCTTACCAGCCGGCGAGCGTATAATGCGACGCGATGAACGAAAAAGAACGTTTCTTTCTTTACGTTTACATCGTACGCGTACGATAAGTATTTCCGTCAAGTTGGTATTATCGATTCGTCGCTTAGGTTACCAATATTGATAACGTCGGTTATAAAATAACTGTTCGTATATTGATTAGAAGCGCTACGACATCGACGGTAATCCAATGACAACGTCGAATAATCCGGAATGGTTTCGGTTATTATCACGAAGCGTTGTTACGGATACCGACCGAACACTGTATAATTGTTCGCAAACAAATTTGTCGCCGGCGTGTTTGCGATAAACCGGCCCGTAGACATTTCGTCAATAATTACCGTTCGAAAGGGCCGCCTTTCCATTATTAATTGGCGAACGAAGCGCGTCGTAATATATTTTCGTAACGGTATGTAACGCTCGAAGAGTGGTGCATACCGATTTTGGACTAACCGCCTCGTCGAAAAACCGAAAAAAAAACGTCCCGTTTTCGGCTAAATAACCAAACGGACTGCGCGCGCGCGAACGTCAAGTCCGCTGAAGAATTCATTCGCGATTCCGTAACGTCAGTAGACCGGCGTTTTTAGTCGTTCGCCGTGAACGCGTCCACGTATGCCCGACCGCTGTAAACGTTTCCGAGTCGCTAACACCGTCGTAAATCTCCCCGTCGACGGCATAAACTATATACGGCGTCGTTGGATTCGGTCGAACGTGGTTGGTTTCGCTCGATCGTTTCGTTTCCAATTAAACGTCGTTACCGGCAATCACGGTGTACAACAACGCGCCGCACGACGATCGAACTACGCCAAGGTTTACACGCTACGTATTATTTACACGGTCTCCCGTAGATGCTCGTCTATATATTTTATGTAAATAATCGGTGACTAGCGCGTGTTCGAACGTTAAGACTCCGGGAACACATTTTCGTGGTACCGCGCGTTGATAAAAAAACTAAAAAAAAAAAAAACGCCCCACAAATTAATCGTTTACGCGACGGCGTAGTATTTCACGCGCGGAATGTCGGCGCATAAAACACGCGTCGATCCTTCGGAATTCGCTCGCGGCCAACTGACGGGAATTTATCGTACAGCTACTCGTTTTCGGACGGTACGCGTTGAGTCGATTAACTCGTTCCGTACGAAAAGACTAATAACAGGCCCTCCAGGTCGCGATCAATTACAGTCCCGTCGGCTTAATGTCTCCCGCCATGCTTGAATGGCAGAAATCTTTCGAATTCCGCGACCACGGACGATCTATAAACCTTCGGCGAACGTAAATACCGAAAAAATAAACGTAATTATTCGGTATCGGGAACTTAAATATTGTACGCTACGACGTTCCCTTTTGTTGGTTTAATTTTAAACATTTTAGGATATAATAACTGTAACGTAATTGTTTGGTTTATTCGGCGAAAAAAACTTCGAATAGAAATTATCTAAAAATTGTTTTACTTTCCTGTCGGATCGCGATGAAATGTCCGTAGAATTCTTTAGATCGTTCGAAGAGTAGTTCTAAAATAGTTCTTCTCGCGCGTTCTAACGCGAATCGATTAAATTAATATATTACCGGGTTTTCTCTCTAAACGGTCAATTAAAATTTTTCCAACGTACCAATAACAACGCGTCGTTAAAATCGGTACGCAAATAATAACGATAATTTCGGTTCCAAGGATGGATCCACTTTGTTCGATCGACGCGCGTTTCGATTAATTACCGTCCCGGCGATTGGCATCACGTTCGTATACCGTTTGTACTCCGGGTAATGCAAGTATTACGCGTATATCGAAACTATTAAAACACGTGTACGCGATTATGGACGAACCGCCTGCGTGACCGCGGGCGCGCCCGAGCTCGAGGAATCCGCCTGGTCAGGGGACACCGACGGCTTATACGATTGTAATGGTTCCCACTTACAGGCCGTCAGTGGTGACCAGAGAACGGAGCGCGTCCTGTAGCAGAGCGTTTTGTATTTTATTACACCTTTAATCGTTCCTATATATTTTCGTAATAATGTAGTAATCCGGTTATAAACAATCTCGTTTACCGTCCCCTACTAACTATACCGACGGTACAGTAAAATGTACACACATTCTCGTAACGCTTGGCGCCAGCGTGTTACGTCCATAGTTATTTTTAGCGATTGTCACGATATTAACGCGGAAATCTCCGTACGAATACGATAGCGAAAATAATAAAACCCGTTGGATTTTTGAAACGTATTTTTTTCTTTTGAAAAATTCAATCGGTCGATTAGCCATTTCGTATACCGCGATCGTATCGCCGGCGCAGCTAACGAACTATATTCACTCGCGTACCGTAAATGTCGCCCACGCCCGTTGGGCGCGACGTCTCGTTATACAATCGTGGACGCCGACGTGATTAAATAACGTTCCTCGGCCGTTTCCGTCATCGGATTAGTAAAACGATCCGGTTCGATTGACGCGCGGCTTTTTAACGTAACAACGCCCGGGCCACGTAATATTACCGAATCGTTTTTAGTCCGTCGGATCTATGCCGTAAAACGCGTGATGATCGACGACGATAATAACCCACCGAAACACGTCGAACCCGTCGAGAGTTTTGTTTGGCGTCCGCGACTCGCGCGTATTTTCTCGTTACGAAAAATTGCCGGGTACTGGCGAATTGCCCCGGATCGTTTTATTCGCGTAATCGTTGCCCGATTTGACGGATAATTGAGTGTTGACGGCGATTTGTTATAATAAAATATAACGTATCGCGCGCTCAATATCGATAAAACACGCCGCGTTTACGGCAACGAGCGAATAATAAATAAATCGACGTTCGTTTATTCGACGGCGTTTTATGTACGGGCGATATCCGCCGCGCGCCGCCGAGCGTTTTATTTTCGTTCCGGGCCAACGACGCGAACCGTCGTTTCGTAATAACAACGTGGTACGGACGAGCCGCGATCAAAACGTAACGAGCGTTTTGAAACGGCCGTATCTCGTTTATCGAGTGGACGTTTGTTTTTGCGCGCGTTCGTCGTAGTAGCGCGCGTGTTTACTATCGGGCAAAGGCCCCCCTTCACCCCCCCACACACACACACACACGGAGTAAAAATGTATAGGCCGTATCGTATATAATCATCGTGTACGCCGAATGACGCGGGAACGAAAAACGTACGATCGATAAAAAATTATATTTATCACCGGACGACTTATGTATTCGATAATGTTCCGCGATAATAATACATTTAGGTACCGAAATCACGATATAATATCGTAGGGTATCTTACGGTTTAACGAACATATTATTTCGGGAATGTTCGAAATTGCTCGTCCGGTTACTAAGCAATTTACACGTTTTGAATACTTCACGCGTTAAGTCCCTGGACGATGTAGCATAGTTCGCGTTTGCCAAGCCAATGAGACGTATTTGATCGGCGAACGCCGGAGAGTTCGTATCAACATTTTGAACGGAATTATAACGTTCGAAACGTTTGACGATTACAAACGTTTTCGGGCAGATCGTCAAGTACGTCCCTATCGATTATTACCGAGAGTCGCGTAGTTTTTCGTTTGAGAATATTGTCGTTCGATTCGGGGCGCCCGGTCGCGTTTCGCTTACAAGACCTTCGACCAGTGATATATACGTATTTTTGTTCTATACCGTTCCACGACCAAAATAAAAGAAAAAAAAACGGGTCAGCGTACTTTATACAACGGCGTTACGTAATTAATTACTCAGATTCCGACGGCCTAACGAACATATCGTACTTCGCGTTAATTTCAACGATACGCGGCGAACACGGGCTTGACGCTGGAACGCATAAATGACGCGCGATTATTTATTACGCGAGTCCGAGTTGGACGAGCCGGACAAATTTATATGGACAATTCCGGGCGAAACTCCTTGATCGCCAATAATTTCGCGCCCGACGGTGATATTTAATCGGAACTTCAATACGCGTTCGTGGATTTTTAAGTACATGGTCATCGTACGTCTAACATTAGGCGAATCGACGACGCGAAGCGATAAATGAACACGGGCTATTATTATTTAACGATAAAACGTAAACAATCGGATAAACTATATGGCGTGTATTCTACGTTTTATATATTTACGCGAAGTTTGGTATTATAAGTTCGTTATTTTATAGACTTTATACGATTCGTGTGTGTGTGTGTGTGTGTATATAATATAACTTTTATTAACATAATAAAAACATTTTGTCGGAAAAAGAAAATCTTTTATGTAATGTAAATATAATTTATCGTAAATGTACGAGATATATATATATTATTTATTGAAAAATAACGTTTAAAGACGAAATAACGATTTCGAAAATTCGTTTTGTTTTTTGTCGGTATTTATCGGATTTTCCGTGTATCGTTACGAAGACGCGTATTTACAAAATACACGACAGCGAGCTTAATGCTCGATACGGATAAAGAGAAAACTCGTTTCGCGGAGTAAATTTTGAATAACTGACAAAGCGAGACGAGCGTCGGGTTGATAATTGTCTTCTCGTTTGGTATTAAAGGTTATACGAAAAAAAAAAGTGCACGTAACCGTAAGAATATTTAACGGAAAGTGTACGCTTTAAAATGGTCATTTACGAGAAAGTAATTTTAAAACTTCTAAAGATATTAAAGCGTTAAGAAACGACGATGAACGAGCGAACGGCGTTTTTTTTATTTTCGACGAAAAGAGAGGGGAAAAAATTTTGCTTCAAACCCGTTGATTTATCCTAGTAATTTTCGCCCGGAATTTTTAATAATAATCGTAAACACGTTTAACCGTATTATTTCGAAGAGCACGTAGTATTCACTATTTGCCGTCAAATTGTACGGGCAACCGGGGTAAACTGAATTATGCGGTAGGACCCGTGCGGCGAAGGGTCATTGGTTGTTAGCGGACCGAAAATCGTCCAAGGTTGGTCGGTCGGGTTGCGGATAGCGCACGTTATGTCCGTTGTTTGCAAACAAACCGAGATTCGTTTTCGAAGGGAAATAATCACAACGTACGAGTTCGCGAACGGATAGTGGAAGTGCGTACGAAAAAGGTTCCGCTAATATTCCCCGCGTTTCGAATGGTCGCCGTAGGCGACATCCGGCCGGTTTCGTCGATGGAAACCGATCAGGGTTCGATCGGAGAGATATTTTCGGCGATTTTTCGGACGATCCGTAGTCGCGGCATAACGATCAGCACCACCGCCATACGTGTATCGCGCGGATAACCCGCTTACGCGCTTTCTCGTTATTACGTTTAAACGTTTCGGCGTCCGAAACGTTCGTTGTACGAAAAACGCGTTATTCTTTTTCGCGCCCCCGTCGTCCCGACGGACTGGAATCTCAAAAATCGTCGGTTAATTACTATAAACGTGTATAATATTCCAGTACGCGGTTTTTTTGTACGGTTTCTCGATAACTCCGAGGTTAGTCCACGCCAGTAAATCTATATATGTGTGTGTGTGTGTGTGTGTAACCACCACCAAGGTGATTGATCCGTTGAAACAGAAAAAAACTTTCACGACAAACGTACGTATTATATACGCGGAATACGAGATAAATAAATAAACGCGGGTCCTCAGCGAAAGGAAAAATAGCGGGAGGACGAACAACGGTTTCCTAAGTTGGCGTTATATTTTTTTCGGCCGTTGTCGTTCATTCGGTTTACTTCCAGACAAATAGGTCCGTCAGTTTCGTTTAGGTCGGTATTTTTTTCGTTATTCCGTTCGCCGTTTCTCCGTTGTTCCGACAAATAAAAAACGGGCAAATTTCAACAACTGCGACGCGGAATAAGACAACCGAAACGAAAGCCGTCGCCCGTGCCCACCAGCCCCATCCCCGAAACCCACGGCGGGGGCGGAGGGACGGCCGACGCAATTTATTTTTCCGTATTTTATTATTATTTACTCGTTCGCCCCTTATTCGCTCGCGGTGGCCCCGCGGTCGCGTTGAGTATCTTCGTCCCTGTACACTGGCTATATATATATATATACGGGCATCGATGGGCAAGGTTAAGGGGGAATGGGTGTGCAAATCTTTTTGTCCGGAAAATTATTAAATACGGAAAAAAAGAACGTAATATAAAAAACGTGTATACGTGCGCGTGCGTGTAATTTTAAACAAAGAACTACGACGTATTCGTTAAAAATATGATAAACCGTAAAAACGCGTTAGGACGTTACGATCGCCTTTAGTTTGTCGTTTCTATTGGTTTAGGAACCGAACGCGTATTTTGGGGGTTTATCGTTCGATTAAATTAAACGACACAAATTGACTGGAGAAAGTGTTCAGGACGACGAATTTATAACAATTAGGAACGTCCGAGGTTCGTTTTATAGTTTTATCGGGACGATTCGAACGAAAGCGTTTTTTTCGCACGTCGTCGACGAATAACAGCCCGAAAAATTGACGAATATTCGCGTTCAATCGTAAGCTGACTACTACGTCGTTTCCGAAAAAATGGTTCGAACTTAATTAAAAAGACAATTCGCCACGTTTCGTACAGTTACGATCGAAAGCGAGCGCTTTACGACGTCTCGACGGTACGGTACACGGCAACGTTACTTAAACTCGGTTCCCCATACGTACCAATTATCGAACGGTCGATTCGTCGGCATAACCGACGGGAAACGCGCGCGCGCGCGCGCGTGTCAAACACGAAAACCGCGAAGCGAGCGCCTCAGGACCGACGGTTTGTTAGGCACCCGACATCGCGTACCGTTGGCACGACACGTCGGGCGTGCGAAGCCCGTTTCGTTTATAAGTTCTATTAATCGTAAACATAACGTACGCGACGTTCGAAGGCAACCGAGAATGTTGTATAGGTATTGTGGCGGGACAACGCGACGCGGCGTGTCCGTTGCGCGAAAATCTAGTGAAGAACGCCATATTAGCGATTAGTCCACGGGGTGGACCTTAACGAGGTACCGCCATCAATTATCCGCTTACGCGGCGATCGATATCGCGGATTTCACAACCGGTAATCCGCCCGATATCGACTAATTTCGCTACGCTCGGTCGACCCTCGCCGAAGACGCGCTCGCTTTTTTTTTTTTTTGTTCCTTCTCCGTAGAGTTATTTCGCTATAGTTTGTTTTTCGATATTGTTAAAAAAAACCCAAAACGACGGCGTTACACCGAAATATCTGTACCGTATACAGAATAATAAACGAGGTATTCGAGTTTTAATAAGACAAACATAATTTATTAAATAAGAACGCGCGAGAATAAACCTATACAAGACGACGCTCTGTTTCACCACATGACCGACTCTCCGGCGTCATCGCGACAGCCCCTTACGTTCGTTGGAATCCGCCGATCGACCGGATCCCTTGAGCTCCGTCGCTTCCACGGTCGCGTCCGCCAGTCCGTTTACAATCGCCTACACGTCTCTAAACATTACTAACGCTCGTATTACTAATATTATTAACTCGACGTACAACAGTAGGATACAGTTCCATGTCCTTAGGGACGTTCCCGGTTCTTGGCGTGACGAATGTGTCGAAACGAATAATATTGTAGCACACGTACAGGCGAGGCCGTTTTATTATATATCTTCGTCGCTACGACTTACAAAGAGTCTCGGAGTGTGGGGCGACCTGTAGTTCAACGACGTCAAACGGTGATCGACAATTAGGCGCGCGTAAAATTCGAACGAACCGTTTTTCGTTTCGATAAATGTTTACGCCTACGGAACTGTTCGGTACGTTCGGCCCAGTGAGTATATTTGGAGAGTGACACGCCTGGTGTACGTCCGTACGGGCGTGTGTAACATTCGCGACCCGTCATCACCGGTACACGTTCGTTGACGGCGGACGGATACGTTATTTATATACAGCGTGCGTGTGTGTACGTACGGACGTAGAGTGGTGTGGGATACGGCGACGGGAAAAGGCGCGAATTCTCCGGGTGGACGAACGGTAGAAAAAAAAAAAAACGTCCTCCGCCGTCTCGCTCTCTCCCGCTGGTCGCCGGTCCAATATCCGACCCTCGACCCATTTTCCGCCGGAGTCGTTATTACGATTATTATTATTTCGCGCGTTGACCGCTCGCGTATTTTGCATTTTTTCGTTTTCGCGCACGCGCCAACTGCAAATTATTCAAATGATTTCTAGACGCGTACCGACACGCCATGAATAAATATAATACGGATTGGTTTTGCGCGTAGACGTAATCTTGTACCGTAGCCATCGCCTGTGTTCCACCCTGTCCCCCGCACACCGTCAATCACCCGGCCGGGTCGGTATACCGTCCCTGCGAGACCACCGTTCGGAGATTTTTTCGATATTTCCTGCGAGAGAGGAACGCAAAATTAAATATAAAACGCGTTCGTGTGTGCGCGAGCGCTTTTTTGTCGTTCCAAAGACTTATATAAGATACGTAGCGAATTGTCCCTCGACTGTCACGTCTAACGTTGTTTTTTTTTTCGGAGATTTTAATAATTCGATTTCGCGGCGTATAATACTATATAATGTTTACGTCGATAAACGCCTTTTACCAGTGCACGCACACACGCGCGCGCGCGTGTTTCGGAAAATCCGTTTTTTCTCGAAACATCGTTTCGAATTTTTCTTCCTTCGATTTAATATGTATTTTAAAAACAAAATACAAAATCGGTTTCTCCTCCAAAATTGTTCGTATGTTCGTTATTAATCGTCTTTCTGCGTCGTATCTCCCCTATACAACGACTGGTATTGATCGTGAAGTTATCAAGAGGGGGTGGAGAAGGCACGTACGTGTATAAAACTAGTTTTAATTTACAGCGTAATTAAAATTATACGGGTGGTCGAAGTGTCGTGTGATCGAATTTACAATAAGCCGCGTGCTCTCTCTCTCGTAGCGAATGAAAATGGAAACTACACGTTATCGTAAAACTAGACGGACGAATATTAAAACGATATAAAATAGGAGATTGACAGCGGCATCTCATATTTGGCATTTTGTCGTCGATGTACGACCTGCGTACTACGGGTTAGTTGCGCGAAAACGTTATGGTTATTCAAATTACCGTTAATATATCGCGTACGTATTTCGCGTACAGTGGCGTACTAACGGGGTTGTGGCACATAACCTCCCCCACCACATTTTCGGAAAATTTTTAGGAAAAATTAATTTCTCACGAGATGTATATTTTAGAGCGGATAATAACGAAAAACGAAAATACTTTTAAACTTCGAGACACGTAATATAACGGGTTCGTTAAAAATGAATAATCTATTAAAGTTTATAACGCGTCTTGTTTCGTCGGGTCGTCCGGTTTGTTTATTTAAAAATTAACCCCATTCCGAAATTCGGATCCAAGTACGCCGCTGTTCGCGCGTATTATGAATTTGAAACTTCCGCGCTGCGTAATATCGATTCGTGAAACGGGCCCGTCGAATCGTTATCGGAATTACAACGGGTTAACATTTTAATAACACCGGCCACGGTAATTTATTCGCGCGTATGGTCGGTTACAAACTCGGTGGAACGCTAACGATAGTTGGCGAACGATCAAAAATATTTAAGGCGGTTTCTCGTGCGTTTCAGGCGTATCGTCCGTAAATAACCACACGGCCCTAGGGTGAACGCGCGCGCTTATCGTTTCGTCTGTAATCGAATTATCGAATGGCGCGCACGAAAATCGCCCCGACGAAATACTCGAATATATTGTTTAAACGGCGTTCTCGAGCGTCAAGGCGACTTGGGAAAGACAGGGCCGACTGCGTTTCCAAAAGCCGTTCGCTCGGTCCTTTTATTCGGACGTCGTTTCGACTAGGTTCTAACGGGTCCTTCTTAACGTAACACGGAAAAAAAACCTACCTAGTATCAAAACACCCTCCCCTACAGGAGAAAATTTCGCACACGCCCGCGTTATATTCGTTAACCGACCGCGGTTATGAACCGTCGTACGTGCTCGGTATCGTGTACTACAACGGGGGCTAATAACAACTACGGAACGCGCACGATATAAATTACGGGCGTATTTACGAAAATATCGTTACGAATATACGTACTTAGGTTAATTTATCGTACCGTGTCTAGGTGTCGTATATAAACGAATCGCTCGAATTGGAGGGGGACGCGCATATCGCGGCGTCGATCGTTTAGCCGAAGTATATAAGTACGCGGCCGGCGTTTCCGTTCGCGCGGCAGATCGATTAATTAGCAGTTACGGAACTAGCGATCATTTCGGCCGTTTTCGTATAGATCTCGCGCGTTTCGTGACGAAAATAGTCGGTCGGCAAAACCCTCACGTGTAGCCACCACCCGAAAAGGGCGTGGCGGCGCGTCGCACGGTTCACGCGTACAATTAGCATAATATTATAATTATTGTTATACGCGAGCGTGTCCGTTTCGAGGCGGTATTTCTTTTTCCGGAAATTCGCGCAAAACCGCGTGTTCGCTCGGAACTGTCGGCCTACCGCGACAGCGCGTCATCTCGCGGCCGACACAATTTTCGAGACTCTTGAGCCGCGAATAACGCGCTAGTTTAATATGTTTAGCGACCGTTGTTAACGGTCAATTAAAGCGGCTTTTATTCGAGTAGTGGCCGTCGTGTTTTGGCCCGCGAAACCGAGCACGACGGCGGTTCTTCTTGCGTGCGCGCGTGTCCGACCTTTTGACGAACTTCGGTCGTATTATTCCGGAAAATTGGCCATTCGCGCGAACAAATTGTTTCGGCCGGTCGTCGTCCGCTTTTTGTTTCGCGCAAAACCGTTTCGTGTTTGAACCGTTCGCCGTCGCCGGACAAAACGGTTTATTTATGTTCAACAAACCCTTCCTATCGACGATACGACAATGACTGTATATTATCGTGCTAACGATCTGTTCGACTACACTAATAATATTAACCGACGTCCACGATATTTGTTCTCCCGTATTTTTTTTTTTTTGTAAATAGTCCAAACGCCACCGAACTATTTAGGAAATACGAAATAATTATTCTTACCTATTATAGATAACGAGTTTGGTATCTTCCGAAGTTATTATTATTAAAGTTTTCCTCGAAAATACTTTCGAAACGTTACTACTTAAGAGCCCGTATTTATTTAGTGTTACGCGAATCTAATGATAAAAGTTTATGAATTCGAATATTAGGTAAGTACACTCTCGAGTCTTCCGATAAATGCTCGTAAAATAAATAACGACCATTTTATACGCGCAATTCGACGGGCAGGGGGCAACGGTTCGATAATAATTTCTATAAAAGTATTCGGTAATCTGCGATCTGTCACTGTAAACGTGCACGGGACGATATACGTTTGCGTTTAAAATTAGGTACGCGTATTTATATACGTTCGAAGAAAAAACCCCTTTGAAATAATAAACGAGTACGTAATAAAAAAGTTAAATTCGTGTCTTAAGTCCACTTCAGAAGAAAAAATAAAATAATTATTTTCGTTTCTAAGCTCAAAGCGAACGAAATTTAAAAACCGTATACAAATATACGAACAGTCGTCGAAACAATCACGAGAATAAAGATCTCGAGTTTCTCATTAAAATTATCATTTCCTCTGAAAACGTAGTTGTAAAGCGTGTATATATATATATATATATATACCGCGCAATATGAAATCAAAATGTTTACCTTTCGCTCGACTTCGAGACTTCGCGTTCCGTTTACGATAAGGAGCTCTCATAAAAATCAATAACGTATACGGTACGGAGATACAAAAAAAATTACGCAACTTACTAAACAACGGTCGGTTTCTTACGCGAGTTCCTATATATATAATCGTAAAAAATCATTGGCCGGACGTTCCACAGTGAACTACGAAATATCCGTACGCGGTATACGACGATACCAGCCAAATATAACGGGAATATTTCGCGCTTTTCGACGAATAATTAGCGCGTTTTGGGGGTAAAATGGAGAAATTTCCCGGTAGGTCGTCGCGGTTATTGTACTATGGGTTTCGCGGCGTGTTATTATATTGTTTACACATTTCGGGTATATTTCGTTAGGTCCGTAGAAATACGGTACACGTTAATATGCCTAAAATAGCTTTCGGGAAATTTCGGTACCGGACGGCCGACCGGGCGGCGCGCCGATGTAATAACGGAATTGCCTGCCCGTTGGACGCGCCGTTCGGTGGGCGGCGGTCGAGCGACGACCGGTGGTCGCCGGCACGTTGGAAATAACCGATTCGGCAATTATTCGGAGACGTTGGCGGCGATTCGTCCGTTACGAACGGGAGATTCGGGGCGCGCGTTTTTCGTTCGTCGACACGGCGCTACGTATGTTTGTCGGACGCGAAATCGAAAAAACACCCGCCGGCGCGTCGAAATATTTCGATCCGTCTAAGCAGCCGCGTGGCTGATAATAGGCGAACGGTATGATTAACGGGCGAAACAGTTTTCCGCCGCGGCGGTTTTCCATCAAAAACGAACGTTCCGTGTTACGGGTGTTCGTTTAATCGTAAGCCACGCTCCGGATATACGTTTTTCCGATATTTTGTTTGGCGAGCGTTCTCGTGGTTTTTTGTTTTGTTTCCCCCCTCTATCCGTCCATCGATCGTTCGATTCTTTTCAACAGCCACTCGGGACACTCGCGCGTTATTGCCAAGCTTACGTCAACGATCGGTATTCTAGCCGACGATTAAACGAAATTACTTTTACGGGAATTCAAATACGCGGATTTAGTTGACTATTCGTCAGTGTAATAAACGTTTACGAACACGGCGAAGTGGAAACGTACGTACCGCGGTAATAGACGGCGGGAATTCGCCCATTTTTCCGAAATGGTTTAATTTTTGTATCGCTAGCTAAACGTGGCGGATTTAAATATAGTAACCGTTACGGAGATATCCGAACACGAAATCATAAACGGCCGAATAAAAAGCGCGTACAGAAGCGTCGGGTACGGCCGACGGGGGGCTATGCCGGAACGATTCGTTAACGGATAAAAGCGAACGCGGATTTGTCGAAAATCTCGGCAATCGGACCGTAAAAGTTTGGCCGGTCAAAAACCCACTATGTATACAACGCGGCGCGAATTCCGTCGTAACTCTAAACGATTCCGCGGTAACGACCGGATAACGATCCCGACGTGTCCAATCACTCTACCATCGTGATTGACCCCGGGCACGTTCGGAGTAGCCGAAGTTCGGCGCACGTTTCCGAAGCAGTGTGCCCTCCCATTGTCGCGTGTTTTCCGCGTGTCGCGTCCGTAGCGCTCGAATTGCGAATATTTAATTACCGTAAAAAAAGACGCGCGCGCGCGCCCATTAACGTCGGTCAGTTATAAAACGTTATAAAAACCGCCGATATTTTGTATTTTATTCGCGTTATTTGATTTATTAAACGTGCACATTCGTACACGGGACTGAACTACGTACGGAATATAGCCGGTACGTTTATCCAATATTGGCCGCTGGCGAATTTAGAAACGCTTTTAGGAACGTACGGCTGTGGTTCGTTAGCGACGCGCGGCCGCTTTGGCGTACCAGAGTACATCCGGGCCAGGGGTGCGGCGTGTAAAGTCCGCGACCAGTCGTTGTACGAACGCGCGTTTTTAATTCTTTACACGAATAGATCGCGTCGATCCGATATAACCGCGCGCATATTGGCCCGGTCCGAACGTGCCGAGACAGCGTGTGCGAGCGAGTTTTCCGTTCGTTCGTTTTAACCACGCGCCGACACGAGTACGCGGGGAGGGTCCCGAAAGCGGAAACCGGCGGTCGGTGGTTTTTTTTTTTATATTCACTTTTACGGCGAATTATCCAAAAAACTCGGCGAATTACGGTCCTAACGGACGTGGTTGGCGCGTGATTGTTTCGTCGCGCGAACGAAACGACATTTTATCGAGCCCGAACGGCCGCGGGAAACAAAACGACGGTACATAAATCGAAGCGATCGACGGCTATACAATTTTCGTCGTTCCGACACCGAACGTTTACTATTATTATCGGCGTTTCCGAACCAACACTCGTATGGTAATCGCTATTACTTTATCGCGAAGGAACGAACGCGTTCGGGGAATGTCTGTCATTCCGTTTATAGAACCTATAGGATTACGCGCGATGTATACGTATATATACGCGTAACAAAACGTGTACGAAAATCATCCCACGGTCGTCGACTTTCGAAAATAAACAGTCGGATAGACAGCCGTTCGGTATATCTGCTACCAACCGAGGACAACCGGGGTTTCCGATTTTGTACCGTCGTCCGACCGTGTTCGGGGATAATGGGGGGGAGGGAGAACATTGGTGGGCGAACGACGGCGAAATGCGAAACGAGAAAAATAGACGTTCGGCCGATCGAATGGACGAATATTATTGATCCGGCGGCCTTTAGTCGTTTCGCAAATATCGGTCGTACGCGATGCGTACACTAATACGTCCGGACGAACAACGTAACTCTACATGCACACGCGCCCGTATAAACAACCCGGGTGAGCTCCGCGGGTAAGGCTCGTATTGAATTTTGAATAGGACGAATTGTAAATTCTGGACGTGACATGTTTAATCGTCAATTAACGGACGATGCGAATTGAATAGGACGGGCTCTGCCGGTATTTCTGGGGCCAATGTTGCGGCCCGTCGGGCGCCTCTGAACGACGCCGGAACGACGAAAGCAAAAACAAAGAGCGGCGGGGAGGAACCGGAGTTAATTAACGGGCCGATTCGAGGGCGAACGAGATTTAATATTCCGCGAAATAAGCCGGATATTCGTTCGGTTAAATTTCCACGTCAGGACAGCGTGTTTTTGTTCGAATCGCAGTGACAGCTGGAAAAGTACCCCTCGTCGTGTCTTGTTTCCCTCGTACACGCTACTGCCCGGGTCGTCCTAGGGACGCCGTTTTTGCCCCTCCGTAGGTCAAATATTATAAAATATAGACGCTTCTTTCGTTTTTGTTTTTGACGTTCGAACGAAGAAAAATGCGTTACACAAATATGCGCGTGGTCTACGCGGAAACGTTTCGATAACCTAACGTCGCCCGTATTGGGTAATCATCGTATACTATTCAATACGTCGCCAAGCAATCGGGCTTAGCCAATTTAATGGCGAACCGAACGGATAATTGAAACGTCCCGCGCGACACGATTATTTCGTTAATAAAACGTCGTGTTGTAAATCCGAGATACGAAAATAAACGTAGAGTATCTAATACAAAGTACTTTAACGCGCGGCGTTTAGACAGTTTCATTTTCATACCGTTACGACTTTCGGGTCAATTAAATTGTGTATCGAATTTTACGAAATATTTTTCCGACTCGAATTGGTTGTTTTTCAATATTTCGACGTTGTTCAATCGGCGTAATCAATAGTGTTCTGTATAACACGCGTTGTCTAAACGAATACGTTTAAATTATCAAACCTAATACGATCGAAAATCCGTCTTTAATCTCTTAAACGTAACGTTTTTTTTTTTTTTTGAATTATTACGTTAAATTTATAATATATTAACGGTACGCGTGCGTGGATTACGCGTATAGGCGATGTTCGAATCGATTATTTCCCGTCGTCGTTTCGTACTAGAAGACATTCGTACTCAAATAGTACCAATCGCCGACTAACTTTCGCTATATAAACACATTTCAAATTTATCGTCGAAGCAATTTTTCCGAAAATTTATTCGTTCCCCGTTCGAGTCGTAAATATAGGTCATAGCAGTGCCGTTGCGCTAACGATATTACGGGGACGCGTGTATACGAATTTCCCCTCTTCTCATTAGTCCGCGGACGTTATTATATTAATTAACGGATAATAGCGGACGAAAAATACCGAAATCGCGTCGGCTCGATTTTCGGCAAATTACACGGAAATATACGGGATACGACGTACGAATAAATATTTACTAATAACGCTACAAAATCGTTACTTCGAAAACGCCGTGTTTCGCGACGTAAACGTATTGTAAATACGGACGTAATTGGAAACGAACGATTATGCCCCGAAGTATAATCATTTTCGTGTAATATATCGTTATCGTCGAAACCTAGACAATACACGTCGCGGGAATAATTGGACGTTAAACATAAACCAAATTATTCGGATCCGGTAAATATTTAGTTATGCGCTCTTTTGACGTCCGTTTTCTTTTTTACGTACGTTATTTACTTTCAACAACAACAAAAACGCATAGTGCCGCGCGCGTTCATTTTTTCCAAAAAGGAAACGAATTAGATATAATTTCCACGGTATTTCCACGTATACGACGCCATAAAATATACAATAAGCGATCGTAAGTTAGTATTATTTTTTCCCCCTTTGACGAATACTATGCATTTAGTAAATAACACGTGCTATCTGTTCCCACTGCCCGCTACCAACATTAATACCTCCGTAATGGAAAAAAAATTGTTTTCCCGAATATGCCGCCCGCCCCGCGAATACTTACGCACGCACGCGCATCGTACGGCATAGAAACTACGGCGGTTGCTACGCGCTGTCGTCAATAAACGGAAAACTATGTAATCGATTTCGTAACGGACGAACGGCTCGATAATAATCGCAAAGCGTACACAATTACGCGATAAACATACAACGGCGCGTTTATTTCGGGACAATACGATATCGTGTTATTATTTCGGCGTGATCAACCGATCGACGTACCCGGGCGCAAAAGAAAAGCCCCATTCGGTTATCGGAATATACGTTTGCTTTTTACGCCGCGGCGTAAATCGCCCGTCGTCTCTCGGCCCCGCGTTACTATCTTTAACGGCGGAGCGGCGATCAAAGTTTACCGGTAATTTTGGCGACGAGGCGTACGTAACACGCGCACCGGCCCCGGCGCACTATGTTTGATTGTCGGACCGATATCGTAACAGTGACCGCCAAAAAAAAACGGACGTTGGCGGCGAACCGCGTTTTACGAGACCGCGGCCCGCCCATCTAATTCGTACGCCGTGTTTTTTCTCGCGTTTCTATCTACATACATATATACGAGACGTAATTACCGCGAACGTGGTTACGTACGTCCATTAGGCGTACGCGGTTTGGTTGATCGACGTTCACGAATATACGACGGTATCGTTCGTTTACCCGACGTATACACGACGCGCTTAGACGTATGTAAATTATTTTAGTCCTTTTGTCGAGTTCGCATTCGCGGGTGTTTTACGAATTCGTTCCCGTTCGACTATGTGGCGCGATATTCTATTCAGGATTTGACGAAACAAGCATCGGTCACCCAACGGTGGTATCGCTCTCGAAAATTGACGACGACAAAACAGGGGGGGGAGGGTGTTTGTTAGTTCGTATTATTGTTTCGGACGAATCGTTTGACCAATCGATCGGAGACTTACGGATAAATTAATAAAAAAGAATCGCCGTTCGATCGTCGAATACGTTATTTTCATATTTTTTAGACTCGGTTTAGCGGACACGCGACAGACCGAGTCGATAAACGGCGCGTCCAGCTGAACGCATTCAACTGTCGTGTCCCCTCTACGTTTGAGAAATCCCGTCACAGATTTCCATCGATCCTATTCCGTCTTCCGACCAATTTAAATAACTCGATCTTTGCCCGATGATCAACTTGATGTATGCGCGTGCGCGGTAGGAAGGTTTGCTTACGTTGACGGCAAAACGAAATTAACCATTAAATTCCGCCAGCTCTCTTCGTCCGTGTCTAAATAAACGCGCTACTTGTCGCACGTCAAACGTATTCGTTCTAAACCGTTCGTCCGGCCGATAATACGCCGCACTTACGGCGTCGAACTCCGGGGCATATTCCGTCGGAATATCGAAATCGATCGAATTTTCCGATTTACGAAATATCGTGAACGTTAAATCTGACGAGACTATACCTAATGAACTACACACGCGTACACAGTTTAACGAACCGCCGTTATAATAACCGCCGTCTACCGCAATCGTTCCTAGGTCATTTTGTTAACGAACTATCGTCTCTGACGTTTCCCGCGAACCCTCTAGGCCATCCGGGAAACTCGTCGTGTTCGCTAATTAATTAATTTTTCCGCCGTGGTTTAAGGAAAAAAACCCGAACGTTTTCCGTATTTTCGATATAAAACGAATCTCACTAACGGGCGGCTTCTTGTTATTTAATAATAGCGATAACCGCGATAACACTAAGTGGGCCTCGCTTTTTGGCCGCGGAGCAAAAGGGACGACAAGTACGCGTACGTTTATATATATATATACATACACGGAGGCCGCGAGTAGCGCGACGGTGGCCGGTGAAGGGGACGAAGCGCGAGCACGTTTATTGCCCGTGCGCCGAGGTCGCGCGGATATTCGGGGACGTTTTCTCGTAACGCGCGCCGCCGGTACCATCACAATGGCGTCGTATACGACGCAATAACGTACGATTCGTAGAGCCCGGACGACTATTAAAGCGTTTCCGGTTTTTACCGGGATAGAATTCCGTGATAACGCGACGACGACCGAGTCTACGCGGAATATATATTTACATATATAGACGAGCGGGAAAATTCGCGTTTTTTTACGAATTCGCCGGCGAACCGTTATACTATAATATCCGCGGCCGCCGAGCGTGAAACGGCGACGGGTCACTCCGCCGACAAAAGTGCTAGACGCCGTTTCGCGGGTCTTCGTAGCGCCCGGGCGCGGCGAAATCACGAGACGCGCTCGACGCTCGGGACGCAAGCGCGAACACGGAGAGCCGGAACGCGCGTGCGGTGGTCGACCCTTTCTATTTGCCCGAACGTCCGGGCGTTTCGACTTCGCGACGGTCCACCACAATCGTAGCGGGGACTTTTCATTTTACCGGCGGAATAATATTTCTCCGTCTTGTTACGTCGGTTCCGCCGTTTCCGTTCTATATTCTACACGAAGACGTTCCCGGAATTTTTTTCGCCGCCCATTCCGACCCCGGATTTTCTCTTCACAGTCTTCGGTACCCGTTACGAAGTCGAACGGTTTTTGGCGAGTAATTCTCGATACGAACGTTCGCGTAATAAACGCCGTTGTACGTTTTTATTAACGATCGGCGTGTCGGTGTTACGCACCACACGCGCCCCTACCCGTAACAACGATTGATTAAACGTATTGAATACAAACCGAGCATTTTAAAATGTCAAAGGATTATTACGAAATGCGTATCGGTTGATAGCATTTGCGTACGAAACATTTTCGAAACGTTCGACCGATTCATTTTTAAATCACGAACGCTCTATTTCGCGAGCATTATTTATTGATATTTCCGTAGTGTTCTTTTTATTTTAAATTTAAAAATTATTTACTTTCCGCTCGAGGTAAAAAAAAAATAAAACGCCGGTTGCCGAAGCAATATTACTCTTTTGATATTAACATTCGTACCAATTTTTCTTCGGCTTTGATCTTCGTTTTTTCCCTTTTAATCTACCACGTGAAATGTTCCGTATTTTAAAATTATAACGTGTTTTGTAGATTCTAAACGGGCCAAAGGAGCTGTTAGGTTCGGTAATTTGTTTTCATTTTGTTTTCGCTTATAAACGATTCTTTAGAAGGAGCACTCTATTATAACGAACCTTCGATTCGTTGAAAATTGGTTACGCCGGCTGGCGCTTTAAATTATTTCGAATTTCCTAAAAATTCCGCGAAACTACCGAAAAAAAATCTTCGTTTAACGTTGGATCGTCGAAGATCACGTGTTCTTTTTCCAACTTAACCGGAAAATGGTTTTCATATGTTTCAAACTTTTTTTATTCGTAAGAAGTTTTTTCAACCTTATATTACAGACGGTGTTTTCGAAATTCCCTAATAGCTTTCGAAAAAGTCAAAACACGAAAAACAAACGACGGACTCGAAGCGAAGCCATTTGAAATTGAATTCGTTCTCTGTCTCGTAAATAACCGTAGGGACAATCAAAGGCCTATATTAGCTACTTTACGTAAAAATCGACGAAACGGTTCTTATTCTATTACGTTTTAATTACCGATTATTTTTTATACGTTTCGATTTTTCGTACCGGTTTTCCGTGAATTACTTATTTAATTACTAAAACACTTATATTTATTTCCGCGGAGATTTTCGCTTCGAATATGACGTAAACGTATTAAGACATATTCTATCGTCGAAGCGTCGCGATTCGTTCGTTATTTAGCTCGTTTCCTTCGTTAACGCTAATTCGGGCGTCGTGGTAATAATATTATCGTTAAACTATTAGGTACGGAAAATCAATCGTCGCCGAAACGTTTCCTTTTATGGTTACTATTTCCGTGAATTTCTATTATAAAATATCCGAAATATCGACGGGTATTCGCACGCTACCGGCTGTTCGTCATATTATTCCAACGATACTGGTCGATACGTACACAATAACCACACGGAACAGTATTGGTCACTTTATTCCAGTTCGGTTATTACCTATAGGCGTATATGTATTTGAACGTATGACGAGCTCCGGGTCAAGTTGAAACAATATTCACTTTGCGGGAAATGCGTTTGACCGCTTACATTTAGCAATTTCACTCGGTGGCCTCGTTTCGACGTTCAATTCCGGACGTAATATATCGTACGTAGCGAAATCATTTTTTCAAAGTGTATTTTCGACCTGTAGCCGCGTGAACAAAAACGTCCATTCGCGTTTTGTTTTTTTTGTAATTCGTCGAGCGAAAAAATTAATTACCGACGTACAAGTTCGGGGTGTTTCGCGAAATAAAGAACGTTTGAAAAATACCCGCCGGAACGTTCGCGTAACGGTTCATAAAAACAAACGTGTGTCGCTCGACATTCGCGCAGTTTGCGCGTGAACGAAAATAAAGTAAAAAATGTAACCGTCGTATAACTCGTTTGTTCGTGAATTACGTGTTGGACTAGAACGATACTATACCAGAAAAATATTGTAAGGGCAAATTTATAGATAATTTACGCAATGTAATTTGGCGGCCGAACGAACGTTAGTGTTAATTAAATTAGCGATTTTCACTAGAAATCGACGGATTTGATACATTCCCGCGTTGAGTCTAAAGTCGCCGGTGTTTCGAATAAAATCGACGCCTGCCGATTTACGTTCGTTAATCGCGTTTGCCGCGTATCCCATTCTTCCGTTTATAACGAGTTGCTGCTTGAACGCGTACGGCGCACGCTACCGAAAACAATTGTTTGTACTGTAACCGCGAGCAACGTTTGTTGTCGAAACGGCGCGTATTTTTAAAAACTTACGAATTCCGCCACGCTTGTATAAATATTTTATCGCGCGGAATATATTCATTATGTCGGGTACGTATATACGACGGGACGTTATAAATTATTTAAATAAAGTGTTCGATAGCGTACGCGATGCTGTGAAACGCGAATTCGCGTCGTTAACGTAGAGAACTTTAAACGGTATTGTCCTATTTCTCATTTCGTTGTCACCGCACAATAGTGGCGGAAACTCGGTGGAAAAGATTCGTGTTTTACGGTAAAAGCCCGCGGACGAAATTGTACGAAATACGGACGATTACGGTTATCGGGAAAACGCGTTACGAAATGATTACGCTATAATACGGCGAGCGCGAAAAAGTGAACTAATCGAATGTTTTTTATACGCGCAATATACCAACAGTTGGGTACAACGCGTTAGGTTTATATATATAATAAATATAGATTATTATGGGTAATTGTCCATTAATAATACGAAATGTAATTAATAATCAAACGGGAAAAAAACCTTCGAGGGTTGAAAATGTACGACGGATATTTAATTTCGGTTAAATCTGATAATTCGAACGTCTTCGTATTATACAGAACACCGTCGACGGTACGCCACCGATCGAATGTCAAAATGTCGATGTTTGAAAAACCGTCGGAAAATATTGAAGGAAATAATCGTTTTCGGGAAACGCTTTAGCCGTTAACTTAAACGTATAAATTTCAACGCTCAATTACGTATCGACCGTGCACGTGTAAACGAACGGCGATCATTTACCCACGCGGTACGTATACCGTACGGAAACGTACTCGTTTAAACGGAAATTAATAACGTCGAATTTTTCGACAACAACGAAAATCCATTTTCCGTATTTAAACGGTCGCCAATTAACGAAATGCTTGTCGCTTGTTTTGGCCAGAGATTAAATTGTCGTAATTTACCGCCGAACGATAAAAATAGCCAACGCCGCGAATCGGTATCGCGCCTAGTGTTAATTCGTTTTTAAACAGTGACGCCGGCGGCGGCTATTATTAGTACCGGGGGGGGGGGCGCTCGGCGTTGTCATATTATTACCGAACGCCGACTTCACCTGTTAGTGTACATAAAAGGCTGGGAAACGAAAAAACGAATAGGGACAAAAGGTGGTCGTTGTCACTGGTGTTACGCCGGCCTGTTGACCCGGTGACCGGACGAAGAAGACCATTAATCAAAAACAAAAATAAATAAAACGGAGCGACGTCACGGAGGGACATAACCAGTCGACGACAAGATGTATATCCCGAATATTATTCGCCCCACATACGTCGCAAAGTCCCGCTTTTTTCTCCCTCTCTCGTCCCACTATATACGCACCTATATACGCGTGTATTTACTTTCTCTTTCCCGTCCGGCCACCGAGAACAGCGTTTATATGGTCGGAAACAACCCGCACGTTTCCAAAATGATTATTATTACACTCACCTCCCCCTGTGGCTATCGACTATATAACCGCCGTTTCCGGACGATACTTTCCATTCACCGAATACGCGGCGATTAAATCGAATTCGCCGTTACGCGGCCCGGACAACCGGTCGCGTCGTGATCTACGACGATCGTCGTTCGATTATTTCGGGCGCAGGCGCTTCGCACGGCCGAAAACTTGACCGGCCGCACTCGTTCGTTCCGGCTTTTATTTATTGTTTCCGGCGAACCGTTTCATCGGCAACAATCTTAGGCTAAGTTCAACCGACTATTTGCATATAAAGTGCTTTTAAAACGACTTTTGTTCGTTTCGAAATTACTGTACAGTCGCCAATCTAACGTTCGCGTTATTTTCACTCTCGGATTTACGGTAGCGCGAAAACTTCTAGCTCGGAGGAAATATCGAAATATCGTTAAGCGCCCACCGTATAATAATCAACAGAGTGCTGGCGGCGGCGTCGGCGTCCGCCATCTTGACAAAATGACTTATGTTATAAATAGAGTAGAGGAAATGTGTACTAGTAAGTTTCGAAAACTTCCGCTTATATTTTACGACTCCGCCGTTTCGGCGGGCCGACGACAATTTAATATTCGAAATTACGCGCCGTGTTGTTCGGTACGAAAGCCGGGCAAACGGATACTAATCGTCGAACATATTGTAGAATCGGGGCCGATTTAACGTGGGCTTTACGAGACACGCGGCTGAAAACGCAAACAAAACGCGTCGTCCGTAAAGAACGGGACGATACGAACGTTTTACAAATAAGACGCGCACAATGCGAACGTCGAATGAGAAACCCGAAAATATATTTCGTTACGTCGCGTTCTATTATTCGTTTTTGAATAACGAATTGCGCGCGAATAGACTATTCCGCGCTATTTCAACGGTCGCGTGTTCCCGATTTCGAAAAATATGCAACGAACGCGACACTCTAGCGCGGAGTTTCAAGGTGGCTTAATTAAACAATTGTCCGTTTCGTTTGGTCCAACGTTACAAATTGTAGGGAGAATAAGCGTTCGGCAGTTTTACGGACTTCGACTTAACCATCGAAATACGGGTTTCGCAATTTATCGGCACGGAGTGGAGAAAATTACAGAAAAATGAACAGGAATGAAAAATTATTCGTATAACGTTGTTCGAGAATTGGTAATTTTTTCCAGCCTTCTCAGCCCGCTGTTTTTACCATTCCCTTTAATTATTTATATCGTATTGTTTAAAAGGGTGTCCGATGTAATCAAAACGTTCGCCTAACGTTTACGCGTTAAAAGTTGTTTCGTTTACCGAAACAATTTGCGAAAATCGTTATTTATGCAAAAATGTATTACGTTTTTAAATTTATTTCGCGATTAATATTCATCAAGCGACGTACGAAATTGTACGGATAAACACGGTGTTTTCGCCCGTTTCGCGAAAAATAAAGGTCGTGTTTACATTAAAACGTTTCATCGAAACGCGAAAGCGTCGTCTAAAATATAATTCACGGTAACGTTCGAAGGAGAAAAAAGGTCAACACTTCGAAACGCTGGACGTTTAACGTTGAACGTTGCGGATGACAGTTAAAAATAAGAACGCGCCGGCTGTCGTGAAACTGAAAGTCGGTCATTAACGTTATTTGGTTGTAAACAATGTGTGCCGTTTAATACAGTCCGCGGAGAATTTCAATAACGTACCGGCGGACCGCCGCGAGTACAATTTATATTTGCGGGTCGTATATCTTTTCAATGAGGAATGCGGAATTTCACGTTGCTAAAGTCATTAATTAGTGGGCTGTTATAAATACCGTCGCTCGAGAGCCGCGCAATAACGAAATCCCCCCCAGGATTCATATTTATATTACTGAAATAAAGCGCGGTATTGTTAAAGCGGAGCCGAATGAAAAACGCGCGCGAACAGCTCGGCGTAAAAACCGTTCGACGTTGGTCGATCCACGGTCGGTATACGGTTGTAACCGTTTTAAAACGAATACGTACACGGAGTAGGCGATCGAATAAATCGTGTTCGCACGGGCCGTTGGAAATTCGATAGATTCGGCGAAATCACGGCGGGACTAATAGAGAGAGGTTGTCCGAAGAAGTACTGCTCGCAAACTTTCCGGACAGTGGGGTGCGTTGCCGATTTGTTATCGAAAACAAAAGTTGGGTAAAAAACGGCACTTACGAAGTATTACGTTTTAGAGACTCTGGAAAAACGGTGGCCAACGGATTCGTCGGGCACAATATTTCTCGTTGGCTGATTGAACGGAAACCTACGGCCGTAACTGTGACGCGCCCGAACGATAACAAATAGAAAAATCGGTTCACGGCACTTTCAATTATGAAAACTTCAGTAATTGGTGGGCGTCGCGATCGTAAGTGACGAGTACGTACGTTTTCTGTGGACATGTTTAAAAACTCGCGTTGTAACGCCGAACAATTTAACGTCGCGCCGACTCGAGGAAATCGCGATAAAACGTCCGCGCGGTTTATATGTTTTAAAGATCCGGCCCGATGTCCTCATTAAAACAACGAGCGCGCGTACAATCGTCGTCGTTATTATTAAACTCTATAAATAACGACCGTAGAATTCGTAATTATTGTCATACTTTAACCGCGGAAAACATCGCGTCATTTCGTTATTAATTAATACAAAGGAAACGTATACGGTTCGCCGCGAGTGGTAACATTCTATCGGCTCGGACGCTTTTAGGCGTGTTGCGCGTATATAATATTATGATAGGATAACACGGGCGCGCGTCGTCGTTATAACGAAAACGCGTCGAGAAATAATAATAATAATAAACGTCGTTGTTTTTAACCGGACGCGCGTACGGTCACTGGAAGCGACGATGACGATTTTATAGGCGACGGCCGTTTTACATTTTTTTTTGTTCACGGACGTTTTAAGTGGCACGCGTTTTGTGCCGCGACAACGGCACCAAATTTCCAACACACGCGCGCGTGCCCGTGTAAGTGTATATATATATTTTATAAACGCGGGCGTATATATATATATTTCTTTTTCGTATACACCTAGTACCGCACCGCGAGGATATACAGATCCATCAGTCTCTTTCCACGTCGTCGTCGCCGTGTTCTATCGAAAATTGATTTATGGATTCGGTTCTCTTTCTTTCGTGCCAACAACACCCATCCGCCGCCGGTACTTTTTCCGCACATCATTTCCTCCGCCGCTATAGTCGAACCTATTTGCTATACACGCCGACGTTACTTCGTGTAAACAACGCGAGTTTTACTTTAAGTGTGCCGTCGATTTTTCGCAAACCTTCTATACACGCACGCACGTTTATATATATATATATATATATAAAAATTCTCAAAAACCTCCAAAGGCGCGGCGACGGAAGAACGAGGAGAGAGAGAGGGGGGGTCGATGGGAACTCGTGCATTGTTCGCGGTTACGGATTGTTGCTCCTGTTTTCGAGTCGTCCCCGAGGGGGTAGTAGTGGGTTGCGGTAATTTATAACTCCTCGGTCGGGTTCTGAAGTTCGGTTATGCACGGTCCGGTAAACTCGCTTTTTCTATACACACACACACACGCGCGCGCGCGTAAGCGCAAGCGCACCGCTCACTTGTTTCCTCGGTACGCCCGTACACCGATGTACAATACAAAACGAAGACGCCGACCTTTATTTCGACGTTATTTATTTTTATAGTATTTATTCGTAAGCGATTCCCGCTCGGTTTTCGCATATTTTAGATTATCCTATTCGCGTACTTAAAAGGGTACATCGCGCACACCGCTACCCTACGATAATTATCGCGAAAAGCACGTCGCGGTACGCGTTCGTTACACCGAACGTCTATCTATGGGTTGGGAAACGAATTTTCCGTTCCGGTAAAAATACTCGCCGTTACAACGGTCACGTACTAATAATTACCCGGTTGACGTGTTACGATCGAAAATATTTTTGAAAAATTATTTCGATAAAAACGATCGTAACGTACGAGAACGGCCGAGTATACTTCACGACGTACCCGTTATGTAAAGGTGTATCGTAAATTTCGAGGTAAAAACGTTTATTGTCGAAACCCGTTCGAACGCACGTATGTTGCGCGCACGTGTGTCGTTGATTTCAAAAACCATTCCGAACAATTTGAGCGCGAGCGAAATGTCTTTCGATTCGTTTTCGAAATCGTTAATATTTATCTAGATTGTCGTACGCGGTCCATTTGGCCGAAATTACGAGGGGCTTTCGTTCAAAACACGAATTAAACGCGTTTTTGTGGGGGGGAGGTTACGTAGTTTACCGAACACTCACAAGAATAATAACCGACTGGGGCGTTCGAATATTCGACGTCGATACGGATATGCCGTCCGTAAGATCGGCACTTGGAAAGTTTGTCTATGGACAATTCAACACGGAGATATAACGCGAACGTAAAAAAAATATAAAGATTGCCGCGACTCGCCGTGGCGTATAATCGTTCGAATATTCTCTGCTTTTATTCGTATTCCTTCGACGCCGTTTCATAAACCGTTCTTTTGTTTTTAAACTATTATCCGTAATTTGTTATAGTAAACGGTTTTGTTTGGCGGTTTTTTTTTCCGACGATCGGACACGCGCGCGCGATCATATTGCCCGAACTTTGTTTAAAGTTTAAAAAAAAAAATTACGATCGCGAATACGAAACGAACGTGGTTGGCGTAAAAAAAAAAACGTACCCCGACGAAATATAATTGTTTATACATATTACGTCGACGCGTATAACGTACACGGACGAGACATTTCGGGAAACACGTTGACTCGTATATATTTATTTATTTATACGCGCGGGATTGTTTGAATAAATTTCGAGAAACTCTATTTTCTTTCTCCTTCTACGCCTTCCTATATATATATATATATTATAGGTCACCCTCTAAAATCGTCAAAACGTACTGTATCGACACGGTTATTTGGCGCTTGATTTGCATGCATAGTACATTTATACACCGTGTTTCGGATATAAGGTTCGAACATCAATCCGCTCTTTGACTAAATCGTCGTTTATATTAAACAACAACTCATTTCGAACGTTATTCGAAAACACCGTTAGCCGGCGGTATTTTTTTTGAAAAGAAAAAACAATTCGCGCTTAAAATTCCACTATCGCCGTTATTATTAATACGAATGTTAATAGTGTAAAACCTACGCGTACAAGTAAACCTATATTGGTGTACGTTGCGTCGAAATCGTGTGTACGTTATCACGTTTTATCGAAATTAACCGATTTTTATTCGATCGCGGAGTTTTAGATAATTTTAAATCGTTGAAAAACAATGACGACGATTCATCGACGCGTATAATTTATATTACACGCTATAAACGAAGGCGAAAATCGTTCGTAACATAATTCGGCCTAAAAGTGAATAATTTTTCGTCGTTCGATATTTTTATTGTCCGAATTATTAATTACGTTCGTAATTTCTTTCGTTTTTTTTTTTTAAACCACATACACACGCACAACGCTGTTAGCTGCGTTCGGCCAGTAACCAATAATTACGAAAAAGTTGTTGCGACCAACCGGAAATTAAAAATATCTGTCCGGCAAACAGGGGGTCTCCTATTATTAAGTTTATTTTCAAATATTTACGCGGACGGGGCTACAAAAACTCAAATAATCGAAACTAAAAATACGCCGCGTACAAATTGGGAAAATATTGACGTTAAAAAACGAGATAATTTATTTTTGTTCGCGCGTAAAAAAAAAGAATACGATCGATAAAACGCACCGAACGATGATGTCGGCCCGTTTTTCGATAACGCGTACGTAACTTAATTTGGCGAAAATAACAAATACTCGCGGCTTCGGAACGCGCTTCGTTCTCGAGCCGACGTTTTTGTATTCAAACTAAACATATTAGGTTTTAACGGAACGATTTAATTACCGAAACGTAACTGTTTTATCAACATCTTTGAGCTACGCGGAATTCGTTTTTGGTATTAGTCGACGTTCCGTATTTATTTACGCTATAAAGTTACACGAGGTAAATTATATCTTTACGGAAACGCGATAATTATAATAATAATCATCGTTCGCGCGTTCAGTATCGGCGAGGGTTAAGCGAGTTGTCGGCGGATCGAGTTTAAAATTTCGCCGTCGAAAAAATACGAGACGGGGCCGTTATTAGCCGCGTACGAGGCGCGCAATTTTTAGAAATAAGAAAACGCCGGCGACGGAAACGCGCGCGTCGCTTTGTGTTCGCTCTCGGGCCGCGATTAAATTATACGTTCGAACTTTCGCGCTGTTTTCTACCTTGTAATTTTACCAAGTACCACGCACGAAAATTACAGTGGCCCTTTGTCGCGCAATTTTCGTTAAGACCGGCGCGCGTAATAATCCGTAAAAAACGTCTTTTACTCCGGGCGTGAACTAGTTTCGCGTAACCACTACACTAGTCGTCCTATCGTTATTATAATTACGAGCGATCTGCGCATTAAACTCGATACTGTCGGAAATAGTACGGTTCCCGGATACCGAAAAATAACTGTTTAATCGACCGCGTCGGTCACCTAACCGACATTTACGCCGGACGTTCTTTCCAATTCGATAGCACGTAAATACGGATCGGAAATTTTTCAAGGTAAAGGGACGACCACTAAACCGATACAATCTTCGACCTCTGGTCCGCTTTAAACGGGCCGTTCTATTCTACGGTTTTTCGCCATAGTTGAATCGCGATTATTGTTCGAGCGGTACGGCGCTCCGAATAGACAATTTAGCTACAACTCCGCGACGCGATTCCAGAGCGTATAGAAGTGTGCTCCGGTGTGTGTGTGTGTGTTTATATCACCAAGAATATACAGAGATATCGTATATTATCCTAAACGTGGAACGACGCAAGAGCGAAAGGTGTAATTTTAGCGTGACCACGCGCGACGAATAAAAAATTTACCAATTACGAGATGACGTATCTACTCGATAAATTTTCGGCGATAACGGTAAATGGTAGAGACGGAAATGACGAAACAATACCGTAGAGCAGCGTTTCCCAACTTCTTTTACTTACGGAACCCTTGCAGGAGCTTGAACATTTTGAGGAACCCCCCATATTTTTCCTATAATAGTAACGCAGACATATGTTTTGTATACTGAAATGAGTGGGTTTTTGGACACTTCCGGCATAAAAGTGTCATTAATAAAATTAAAAAAACATAGTTAAGACGGTTTTAACATTTTATTTTGCTTATAACTATTACAGTATTATAAAACATAAATGATCATATCAAAGCTTCTCACGGAACCCTTGGCGCCGGCTCACGGAACCCTTAGGTTCCGCGGAACACCAGTTGGGAAACGCTGCCGTAGAGCATTTCGCTTAACGAATGATTGGGAAACGTACGCCTCTTATACGGTTACTACTACACCTTTTGAATATTTCGTCCGTAACGTATTATAGTCACCTCCCGGTGTGTACACATACACGATCGTACGCCGGCGGGACGGGCGTATTTTTCAGGTCCGACAATTATTCGCTGTAATATCGTTAAACTCGATAAAAATCTATCGGACTCGTTCGCCTTTCCAAACGGCGATAGTGAACACCAAAAAGCCTTCGGGACATTTCCCGGTGTCGTCGATACGCCGACCCGTATTACGTCTACGATACACTCGCGCGCAGTCTTAAAATATTGTTATCGTCACGATTTATCTCGGTTCATAACGACCGAAATACTATTATTAACGAACGCCCGTATTACGCGTCGTTATACCCGACGTTTTAAATTTAATAAAAGTCGTACGTGTATATACCGTTATCACTTTATCCGCGTGCGTCTTATTATTTCGTGCGTGTGTAAGCGAAAGTTTCGTTCCGAACAATCGCGTGCGTAATTCAATTACCCGAATCCCGTTCCGATACGCCGTTTTATCAATCGTAACTCACCTGTAATCAAAAAAAAAAACGACGACGAATAATTAATAACGTCGCCTAAGACGATAATCCCGGGGAAACAATACGGCACGTTTATAACGAGGGACGTTCGTATAAACCCGTTAGTATAAGCCAATAGATCCGAAGAACCGATCGTACGCGTTTGCGGACATGTCGGAACGATTTCGTAAACAATTACCCGTTCGCCCGACTCGACGCGCGTCTCGATATACGCTTACCCGTGCGACCCGCGTGCACGCCCGTTAATAAAAACGAACGTAGTTTTGTTCGCGTTTCCCGTATCGAAACGAAAATCGAAAAAATTCGCCGGGCCCGCGCGTTCGCCGGAGCAGAAACGGAAAAAACGCCTCGAAAGGAAATTGATTTCTATCGGGAAAATTCCGTCACGGCGGCGGATTATTATTAACCTTAGCGCGGCGCGGAAGGTGCGCCTAGAGACGCCCGGCCCGACGGCGCCAGCAGCGCTCGCTTTTAACGTTCCGCCGCGCCCGTTGTCCTGGAAATATAACCGGTGACTGGAAATTCAATTAAGACGTTGAAAATTCGTTCGTACACGAAGTCACACGCGTGTACACATCGCGTAAACTATACGCGCGTACGATTTTATATATAAACGTACGCGTACGTTATATACTATATGAACTCATACAGACAGGCGTGACGCGTTCGTTCCGGTTCGAGATTCTTTATATATTTGCTCTACGCGATGTCACCGCTGTCGTCACGATACCGTTTAACCGACTAGAGAGTGAGAGAGAGCCGGAAAATGTAATCGGACAAAACCCGGCGCCACTATTCGCGTGTTTTCGTCGGTTTTGTCTTTCGGTACGCGTACGGGTTGAAAAAGCGAACGGTTTCGGAGCCGAAAAACGATCGAGCGGATCCGTCGACAACCACGTCGTATACGGCCGTCGTAATACGATTGTCCGCGTCTAGCGTTGCGCAACGATCGTGATTTTCGTATTTCGTTGTATTTCGAACGGGAAACGCCACTGAGTCCCGCGGAATCCCTTCGGACGAGAATTCGTTAATACGTTTAATAGGGACACACGGTCGTATAATGTATGCCCGGCAAGTGTATACGCCGTCCCGAAAAAACGTTTCGCGTACCGAATAAATACATATCGGAATGGCGGCCCGGAATAAAAACAATTTGGGAACGCGAGAACGCGCCAACCGGCCGCGCTATAAATAAACGTCCGGTTACGGCGTAACGAACATTTGAAACGATCGATTCGCCTAAAACTGTTTCGCGGTTGCCTCGTCGCCGTCGAATCGACCGTTTTGTTCGCCCCGTGGCGGCCACCGCTATCGCACACTTCGTTTCGTTTACGCGCGCCGACCGCGAACGCGAATTTATAATTCCCGCGGCCGTCGTTATTGATTCCGAATTTCGTAGAGAACGGGAAACAACGAGCGGTGTTACCGGTAATCGAAACCGGCGCGGGCGTATTATTTACGAAAAGCCAACGAAAACGAAAAAACCGCGATTTCAACCCCGACGTGTAATCGGTTCGTTTAAATAACTAAAAGCTCGAAAGGAACTAGAAACGTCGCCGATTGTTATATAACTTTTAAAAGATTACAAGTGATTAAAAATGAAAACGAAATAAGATACCTAACTGATAAACGAAAACGTTCGTAATGTAAATTCGTCGAAATCACGTTCGTATACGATAATTACGCGGCTTTTCGTGGAAAATAAATATCGCCAAATCGAAACGTTACGTTTATCGCCGGACATTTTTGTTTCATACTCGAACGTTCGGCGTTTCGAAATAAGCGCGTTATTCGCGTTACCGTTACTTTCGGTTCACGAAACAAAATGTACAATCGACGGTCGTGTAAGATGAACGCGCGCGATTGAAAATATCGTTCGTTTCGTCGGAGTTGCATTTTTAAGAAGTACTCGTATCGACGGCGGAACCGTACGCCGGGCCGAAGTTGTAAACATTTACCGAAGCGTCGTTTAAATATCGTTAAAGATCGGAAGGTAAAAGCGGCCGTGTTGGATTTCGGACGGACGGTACTATTCCAAATAGTGTTTTCGTTTTAAACGATCGTGATGGGTGACGGGGGCCTTTCATTGGGACGTTCGCGTCGACGTTTCAGTTGAGCGCCACGGTTTACTACGTTCGTCGCGGTCGGTTTTCGAAGCGCCGGCCCGACCGACGGAATGTCGGACAAATAATTAAAAAAAGGCTCGTGTCCGTATCGTTGGGAAAATCGCCGGAGCGCGTGCTTTGTCTTCAAACAATGCCCTAACCTCGAGGACGATGTCGCCTAAATACGGGAAATATCGTCTATCGGGATTACGGACTGCGATACCGCCAAAGTGCACTCGACAGTGTAAACCCGGCATTCGCACGCACGTACGCACTTCCAGCCCACCACATACAATACGCGCGTATTATACGACGTCGACGGTTTCGGTGTGTCTCCTCCTACACTGGTTATCGTTCCCAAAAGGGAACATGTCTCATTAACGAACGAGTGGTGGCGTCGAGTTCATTATCCGATTCGGGCCGTAATTTGTACGTTCCGCGATCAACGAAAAACACGACAAACGTCGTCGCTATTAACGCGTAGGCGACGAACGCGTCGGTTAAACGGATGTTGACCGTATTTTGACGGAAGTTCGAGTTTAAAAGATCCGAAAAGTCTCCTAAATTTCGGTATTCTAGACGAAATAATCGGCGCGATTCTTTAAAGAAACGTCGTTACGCCATTTTCACAGTCGTCTTTCCGGTCCTTAGTAAACCTTACGAAACGTCGCTTGTTCTTTTTCGTCCGGTAATGTACGATTCATATATATATATATATTATATTTCACATTATAATACGATTAAACGTTTGATATCGCGCGATCTTTCTTACCATTATAGTCAAGCGCGTGCACGATAAAAGCTTAGACGTAAGACGACATTGGGATCGCGTAAAATTAATTTACGTCCGATTGTAAATAAATCGCGAAACGTTTTGTACACGCGAGTGCACGGCGAAATCCCGTGGGTTACAGGGACAAAGAACGGCGTTATTATTTTCATTTTGAAAACGATCGCGGGTCGACGCTAGGCTCTGGACACTCTTAAATGTTATCGCGGAATATTATTGATATTATTTTCCTCCGAAACAATGGCCGCTTATTATTGATAACATTTAAGAGTGTCCAGAGCCTGTTAAAATCAACTAGAAAAAAAATCGTAAACAAACTCTCGTTAGTAAATTTTAACGTATTCATATATATATACGTTACAATTTACAATGGAGAAAAAAATGTATTATTATTTACGAAAACATATTTTTTTTGCGGGTATGATCATACTGATTTTCCTCCGAAAAGATGGCCGAATTCGTTTATCAGATTTTCCTACACTTCTCACATGATTCATTATCGGTGTCCTTATCTGATTAATCTATTTTGTGCTAGTAGTTTATACGATCGTCGTTGTTAAAATATCGTACGTTTTTCGATCGCGTTTGGCCATTTGGAGTTCGGAAAACGAACTAACCTCGGTAACAAATACGATAATAGTTTCGCCTTTATTCGCACATCTCGAGCGTCGGTTCCATTGGCGACTACCAAGGGTATATTGAAGAACGTGTTGCCGACTGCGATGCGCTAGCGTAAAAAACGCGCACGTCAAAATCATCCGAGCGTGTTTTGCCCCCTCACAAAAAACGTAATCGCGAAGACGACACGTACTCCGTTTCGTTCAGAATCTCGAAAACGTAACGCGATTATATTATTACGTATATTTTGTACGACGACGATTCGGTCGTGTGTAGTCGAACGGCTGGTGCGCGGTTATTACCATAATGCCGGGCGGGAGGGACGGGAATTCGCGTCGTAAAATTACGCGCGAAAAGGCGTGCCGTGTTTTGACGACGATCGTTCGGTACGTCGGGCGTATTCCTCCGGGTCGGGCGGAACAACAACCCGGCGACAAAAAGTACCGGGACGACGCCGCCGGTTCGGTTTAGGCGGTGCGGTAAGCCGCGAATAGCGCGCGACGCGCAGGTTCGCGGAATAATATTTCGCGACGATAAATAAAAACGAAAAAAAAGGACGATAAAATAAAACACGCGCGCTTATCGAACGCGACGTCGAGCGTATGACGGCGTACGAATGCCAAATGATCCTTCTGCGCTTGAATGTACTGCGCGCCGCCGTACGTACATATATATTTGTATTACGTTTTCGCTACGGCTTTAAACTTTCTTTTGCCGTCTCCGCTACTGTTATGCCTCGCTGACTTAAATTAACCGGCGAATCGGTAATTTACAACGACGTCGTACGCGCGTATGTATAACAGCGAGCGGAGCGCGGTCGCGATTTTCCGTTTACCGACCGACTTGGTGTGTTACGAGAACGATTCGGCCTACAATCGATTTTATCGTTCAACGAAATCGGCCGCTCATTACCGTATCCGACGTTTTCCTTGAACCCTTCGTTCCGTCGGAACGACGACACGTTCTTTCTAAACCGGACACGGTACCGGTTGAGTGTCGGCGGCGGATTGTGTTTTCACTCTCGGCCATTCATTTCGGGAACACGAAAACGTCGCTAGCCGTCAAATCTGGCGAATTAGACGGCCCGGGCGATTTAAATTGTAACTTTGGCCACTGGACAGACGCGCCGTACCGGCGAAACGGGATTTGTTTTCGTTTTCGAACGCGGACGCGGTTGATACTTTCGATTTCAATTTGTTGTTTTACTCGGTTCCAAATAGCCAATCGAAATCCCAATAAACGGTCGCCGTCGCCTTTCCAGCCGGCACAACGACAGCTTTCGCCTGGTTCACCTTTTCGCGGGGTTGACCGTTAAAAATGGTGAAATATCGAAACGAACGTTTGTAACGCGATTCGGGTGAACTTTGAAAACCGAAAATAAAACGCGCGTCGCTGTTACGCCGAATAATTAACTTAACCCGAAATCGAGTATACGTTAATAAGACTAATGAAGTCGTTTGTTGCACGACGGATTTTATGCGCCGTGGGTCATAAATTATAAAGAGTATCCACTTCAAAAGTATACATATATACATATTCACAGTGTTCGGTATACAAACCGAAATCCGCATAATCGTCTTCTCCCATCCACTCCGTACAATAATGACGGGGTCGGCCACCCTTGTCTAACCCACCATAGATCCACCCCGTCCACCATTCGTTCGTACGTACCGGCGTTATCCTATCCCAGGGTCTTCTCTCCCTCGCGTCTTGTACGCGCTCGTATTCGTGGCGAGTAATCGCTTCCGCCCACTCGACGCGACCAAACCACACCGCAGCCCGTTTGCTCAACGTTCCGATCACGAGGTCAACATAATCGATTCAAAAGTACGTGCGCGAAGTCCGACGGCGCGTTTATCGTCCGAATATTATAACACTATTGTTGGCCGTGGATATCGAACATTTCGTGTGTTTACACACGAACGTATTCGATACGAACTCGATCCGAAATGATTGAAACGGATAATCGCGCCGAGACGTTTAAATGCGACCGACTCTTTCGAATTAAAATAATACCGTTTCGGGGGGGGGGGGAATAAATTTTCCCTAAGACTCGTTTAAAGTACGTAATTGGTTAATTTACTCGACTGCGAGACTCGTGTACAAGTCCGTTTGTAAGCCAACAATCGTAGACGTTCGTTTCTATTGTCCGGACAATGTCGTGTATTTAAATGGCGTGACGAATATATGTCCAAAGTCTCGAAACTGGACGTTATTATCGTACGACACCGGGACGGTCCGTTGTGTTTCGAAACCGTCGCGATGTAAGACGGTGACGTGAAAAGGAATTCACCGTGTATTTATGTATTAACGGGACACGTGATAACCGAAAAATGATAAATTCTGGAAACGGTTACGCGTTCTAGTCGAAAAATAAAATCGCGGTTTTTCGGATATTACCGACGACAACGGCCGTTGCGCGCCCATTATCCTTTCCCCAATAGTGCGCGCCGGTTTACCAGACGGCCAACGGTCCTGATGGGGTTTACGAAAACGTTCCGGAAAACGACACGTGCCACCCGTCGCCGTGCTGTAAACACGATAGAAACACGCCCGGCCGTCCGCACCGGGGGGGGGACGTAACGTCGGACGTGACCGGACTACGCGGACGATCCCGTGTGTGTGCAACGAACGCGGTACGACGGAATCGGAGGAAACGGTAAAAAACGAGCGGTTCCCGTATGAAGAAACTCGGCGAAACAATTAACCGGCCTCCCGAATTTTTCGAACCGCTACGTTTCCACCGTGCCCGGCCATTGTCCCGTTCGCCGTGCGTGTTCCCGGACGTTTCTTCGGTCGGCCGTTCGTGTACGTGCGTCGCTTGGCCGACCGTGACCGGGTGTCGCCGACACCCTTTAAAACGTTTTGAATTCGACAAATCCCATCGCCGTTTCGACCGGCGTAACTGGGACAATCGACTGCGCGCGAAAGGGACGGATGGAATAGTCGCGTTCGAATCGAAATAGTTCTGGTTAAGTAGGTATAATAAATTACCCGTCGTAACGGCAGGTACGCGCCTCATTTTGTCGACATTCCGCCTTATTGTTCCGTAAAAAACGGCGCGCGACGGTTATAACCGAAAAGATTCGACAAACGCGACGATTTTCGCCTCCGTTCGATATTTCGAAATCATTTTTCGCCATAATCGTTACGGGCGCACGCCACGAATATTTATTAATTTTAGATTTCTTCGCGAAATATAAATCGTATTTTTTTTTACGCCGAATCCGAAATAAACGTTTAAAAATCGTTTCGCCCGTGTTTCGGGGGGTTTTTTTTATTAAAATATTTTCTCCGATCTTTTCGAAATGTACGCACAAACGAATTCCTTTCGTTAGTGAGTATACGTGAGAGAGAGCCCGGGTGACCGTTGTCACGAAGAAGGCGCGCGGACGATTACGCGTCATTTTGCCGAAAGAAAGAAACCGAGAATTTCGAAAACAATTCGAAATTTCTAAATCGAAATTTAATTGCGCGATAATCCGAAACATTTTCGAAGACACGCTTTCGTGCGCGTCGCGTCCGTTTTCGTTTTCCCTCCGAAATATAACGACGTTCAATAGCCATAAATTATACAAACGAATCGCGACCGAATTTAATTAAATCAAACTAATTTGTTAACAGTTTTCGACAAATTATTTGCGGCATTAATAAAGGCCGCAATAGCCGTTTTTAATTAACGTTATTTAAAACGGGTTTCCCGAACAGTTCAAAAACAACTGTTACGCTTCACGTTGGAATTTCGGAGGGGACCACGTCTCGTTAGAAAATATCCGAAACTTTAAAACTGCGTGCCCATAACTTAATACGTGTTGGCGGAACGACAAATTCCTACGGGTATCTCCGATATATAGATATATTCAAACTTAGCCCGTGACCGTTTTACGGGACGCCATAGTAACGACGAATTCGTCGATATTTTAGTCGACGCGTGTTACACATCGATGTCACCCATACGCGTAAGCTATACGGATCAATTTACAAATTTAGCGTATTCGTCGAGAGAACCGGAATAGAATCAAAATCGTTCCTTTCGGTATTAAACGAACGAAAAATCCCACGTGAAAATGCTTCTAAACACAAAACACACGAACGATTCGTTAGATTATTGTTCGTACGCGACGTCGGTCAGTTTTTAGTCGCGCGGTAATTACGGTAAGCGAATGTTTACAAATCGAATTATATAAAAGCGATCGGCAATCGTCTCGGGAGACGTGTTCGGGCGTATTTTCCTCGCGTTTTTCGAAATTCGCCACGAAGTATTGCGCGTGGTACGTCCGTGTCCCAGCGGAGAAATCGACGGGCCACGGTATTAACCGAGCAACAACGAGACCTCTACAATAATAATAACGACGAATCGGCGAACCAATCGGTGTGTGTGATTGGGGGAAGGGAGGGAAGAGGGAAGCGCGCGTGTGGAAACGAAACGTACGGTGGCGCGACGTTACCCAATTTGTCACTCTTTCCGGAGATATAGGATTCGAACGGGGGCGAAAAAAACGGATATAAATATACGTCTATTACGACGGGCGGCATTAAGTTTGATGGTACGCAATTCCGCGAGTCCGCGGTATCGACGTCGGGAACGCCGGAGAGTGAGCTAGTGACGGCGACCCTTTAAAACGACGCGCTTACGTGCTTGATATTGTCGTGTACCGTATTGTTACGACGGTATTTTGTTTTTTCGTTACGCTCCTTCTTCCCCCCTATCCGCCCCACGGGTCCGGCCGACACCGTTAAACCGTCGTGTTTTTGTCCGGATTCGCCGGAGATAAATTCGACCGCGTTAATAATTAATAAAACGCAGGCGCCTCCCGGCCGTCGTCCGGTCAGTCGTAAACCGCTATAATGGAATTGCGCGATCGAAAAACAGAATAATGTAGTGTCCGCAATAATAGCGAACAATAAAAACCGGACGTACCACCGCGGCCGTGCTGGTGGGGGGGTGGGTGGAGGACTCGTCCCCGAAAACCGTGCGGCGCGGAGGTGCACGTGGCCGGCCGTAAGCGTTCACTTTTGTTCAAAACAATATTCGAAACGCCGCCTAACCCGTCGGGCGGTATAATTTAAACGCTTTATATATACATCTGGTGCAGGGTTCGCTGCAGGTAATACAAAACGACAAGAGTATAAATATATATATATATCGGTATACAAGAGATAATAATAATAATAACAACGTGTTTATCGAAAAACGACGGCCCGACGGGAATTTGATCGGGAAAACGGTTTTTATCGTTAATACGTATTTTTGTCACGTGTTTTTTACGAACGCCGCGAATCGACGGTACGCTTTTTACGTTCCAGTTCAAAAAACGGTGCGCGTCTGTTTCGAGAATCCGTAACACAGCCGCGACCGTACTACGTCCGGAGCGTAACACGTAAACGGGGAATAATAATACGCGCGCGTCATTTACGGTGGTCGATGTCCACTCCGCGTATGATAATAATCCGCGCGTCGACCGAATTTATATTTCGCCGGCGCGTTGTTAATTAGCCCGACGTGGAGGGCGAAAAACGGAAAAAGCGTCATTGTAAAGCGCCCGGAAAACGGGGAGAAAATATAGTCGTTCCTATTAACGTTTCCGTCGGGCATAACGAAAATGATACGAACGTGGAGATATTATTTTCGGGGCCCCGCGTCGTCGCGTCTGTCAACGTTTGAGTAATTCGGTCGCGTTAATTATAAAATGTTCGTTAAACGACGGTTATTTAATTAGTCTCGGAGGAAATAATGTTCCGTACGAAACGCGGCGGCGACGAAAAATTGTAATCGGCCGGCTAAGACGCGTTTCGCGTCGTAAAATGCTTCGTAGGAGTACAACGGGACATTTATAATAGGTATTATTATCGTCGCGAAAACGCGGCGTAGAAAATAAAACGATTATTTGCGGAGCCGAGCAGTTTAGTGTTCGAGAATTAACGACGATCGCTATACGGAAATTAACGGAGAAACGGCCGACATTATTGTAGTTCCGTGTAATTTGTTTCGGAACTCGTTCGCTGTACGGCGTGTTCATTTTCGTTCGTTCCGAAATGTTATTCGTCTCTCGCCCAGTAAAATTCTCGATAAATTTTAGTTATTATCCCAAACCGTTGTACGGTTAACAATTGTAGCGCGGAAACTTTCGAGGGATAATTTGTTTTGAGAAATACGCGTTGGCGAACGACTTTCCTCGGGAAATAGTTCGAATTTTCTGTTCGAAAACTGAGTCCTTAAAACGTTTTTTACGAGTGTACTTCGAAATTGATATTTATTAATATTTACGTTTAAATAAGTCGGACGGAAGAAAAATAGCGACTACACTCCCTACGTCTTTCCCGTATTTTATTCTACGATTGTGTAATATAAGTGCGTACCATAAACAATTTAAAATTATACCCGCACGAAAAAGTAAGCATTTCACAAGTACGAACATTCTAAATTTCTGATTTCGATATGAACGTATTACGCAACGGACAGTATATTAATATTATACTGATACAACCGAGGTTCGGGTATTTACCTGATTTCAAACCCAATAAAAATACGTCGAAATTGACAAATCGAAATATACCGGGCGTTTTGCTCGTTTCGTAATAACTTCGAGCGCTTATTGGACGTATTGTTACGTAAGTAAAACGTTATCACGAACTAGTGATTACCGTAGGCGAATCGCAATATCTGGTCGAATATTTTACGGTGATTTTTAATTATAACAGGCGAGTCGACTAAAAATTAATTACTTCGGAACGAATTACGCGGAAAATATTATATTCGTCCGCTTCGAAACTGTTAAAAATATACTCCGTACAACGATAATGGTTATTTAATTACGTACTCGCTGCACGTTTAGGATACAACGGCACGAGAAGTATCTCGTTGTAATGAAAACGTTAACGCGTTAAACTACCACTTTTTTCGTGACACGTTTTTCGGTTACAATTTTCGACCAAGAAATAAAGTCGATAAACGATTTTGTACGAGATAGGTACGTACGTAGGAACCACGATATAATAATATTATTTCTAGAAGAATATATGGAATTTTATGTATAAAAACAATTTTTCGCTTTCGGAGAATGCCTAACCGTTACGACCAACTCTCGACCGTCCACTTAATATCGAACAATCCCTTAATTGAAGACCAGATTAAAAATATAATACTATTTATCTCGAAAAACGGGCTTTGATAAAAAAAATTACGATTACGTAAATCGTAATACTCGAAAATGGTAAATAAAGTTTGTTTTCTTTTTTATCTTACCGTACAAAAAAAATTATAGGTCTTATAAGCGAATATAAAACCGTAGTTGCGGAAGCCAAATATTTAATTAAAAAAAAAAAACGCGTTTATTTATCACTACCGAATACGATTTCCTAGATATATCGTTAACTGTTTAACGCGAGAAATTCGTGACGAAAATATGAAAACCGATCGTTAATCGTTAACCCACGAAATAGCGACCGAAATCTAATTTTTAGAAGAATCGTCACGGGTGAAACCGTCCGGCCAACCCACCGTCTGTGCGCGAACACCACTAATCGGTTGTTAATACTTATTTTCGGGTGTACTTTTTAAAGCGGTTATAAATTTACGAAATCCGTCGTCGTTTTATCGGGTTTTTGCCTTTTAATTGTCCCGATAGAGTACCGAGAACGCGCGTATCTTTTCGCGTATCGATGGTCGATTTACCGCCGCCGAGACGAAGAAATATCCGGGGTAACATTATATTTAACAATTACGTCCATTTTCGGTCGTTACAAAGATTAATAAATTCGATCCAAAATATTGCACGGAGCACACTAATTTTCCGTAAAAAGGAAAACGTATACCTTCGTATTTCACGTTCTAATATGATCGCGGTAATTCGATAAAGGCGTATCGTTTTTCGTATAAAAAAAAAAACACGTCGATCGCGATTCGAATTTTAACGAAACGTAAACATTTCGTTTCTTCGAAACCGTATAGTTTCGTTTTTACGCGAAAGATTATTTATGCGCACACATATGTAAGGCGTATTTTATTATATATCGGCGGTATATAAATTGTATGCGCGCGCGCGAAATAGAAGAACGAGGACGTAATCGATTTATTCGGTACTATAAGAATAGGCCGGAAAACACAATGCGTCCGACACGATCGCTTTGAGCTTCATACCGACAGACGGGGCCGTTTGAATTTCTCAAACACTGAATGATGGCAAATTGACCGAGTCTCGACAGGCGAGAATTTCCGGACGTGACCGAGACTCGGCGGGAACAATATCCTGTGTGTGTGTCCGGTCCATTTCACCCCCACGTCGATTCGCGCGGTCACGTCGGATCATATCCGTCTATATATATATATGCCGTTTATGTTACATACTCCCGACCGATAAGATTACGAATCGCACCGATATCGGTGCCAACGTGATGGTTACGTTGTCGACAAGACGAATAAACGAGCGGGAGCGTAATTACGGGTTCGGCGAGAAATAAAAACGTTTTTATAACGCGACGGCGAATAGTTCGATTTTGAACCACAGACTTTCTAAAGAGTAAACATGGAAATTCGCGCGTTTAAATTGTTCGCGCGTCGGACAAACCAGCACGCGTATACAGGGCGGACCAAACCGCTTTTTCCTAACGTTCGACGGGAAACACCCGCACGTATCGACGCTACTGTAGCACCACTATTCGCTCGCCCGGAATATGTAAGTAAACCTCGCCGTCCGTCGTACAAACGGATAATGGAACGGAAATAACGACGCGGTGATAACAATATGGATAGCCGCGTCGGAATTATCGGTGCCGTTCGATATTCGCCGACTATATAACGTATTCGCGTGTCACTATTGTTCGAGTTTGTTTTTTTTTTTTGGAATTCGCTAAAAAATTTCAAATTTACGATCCACCGTACGACGATAAACGCAACTCGTTTTAACTTTTAACCGTTGCATTTACAATATCGCGTATTGTTTACCGGAATACGAACGTAATACTATTTCGGAACGAAAATCGGCGAATAATAAACGTAAATACGTTTCACGAAGTTCATTCGACGATGTACGCGCGTATAACAATTATTAATATTTACGGTCTAATCGCCGAAAATAAGCGTATCGCACGATCGATACGATTGAATACATTTCGCGAACGCAAAAAGGCTTGGCTTTAGCCGTCGCCGTACCGATTTACAGTTAGGACGATTTGAAAATTCACGCGGAGAGTCGCGACGTTTCGTCGTATCGACGAGAACGAACCGAAATCCTCTTTACGCGTAGTGAATTCGAACGGCAGTAGTTATTATGTTACGTTTATCTTTAGCTCGACTACCGCGCGACGCTATCGGTTTCTTTCCGTCGCGCGAAACGGCGTCCTGGAGCCAAAAATGTCGACGCGCTCTTCCAGCTGGCGCGCCGTCAACCGATATTATAATATAAACGTCTTCCGTTATCCGCCACCCTTTTCCTTTTCTGTTGTGGTATAGACGAAAATTCGACAGAGGACGAGACACTCGTTTAATACGTTCACGAACACGCGCGTCCGTGTACATAGTCCGGTGTTTCATACCGATATACGTTTGTAATCTAACGGTCGGTTTTATACTTTTGTACGATGCGCGTGTACGCGTTCGAAATGACCAGACAAATGATGATTAAATTTACCGAACGGAGTTTCCGACCATCGTATCCGATATCGGGTTTAGTACGTAGTAATAATTATCACTATTACGGTAGTAAATAATCGTTTTCTTCGCGCGGAACTCGTTTATTCGCCGGCTTATTAAACGCCGTATACGATTTCATCGAAGCCAACCGTCGTTTCTCAAAGAACGTTTCCCGCGAACCACCCGCGGTCTTAATCGTCGCTGTAAAGAACACTTTTGAAAAGATTTCTGAATACGCGTACGAATAGACGGTGAAAATTGTATTATGAATACGCTTTCCATTACGTTCCCACGTTCGGGATAGTTTTCCGAATAATATTCGAAAAATACTCGAATACTTCGAAACCGGGTTTTTAAAATTGTGGCAAACTTTATACAGATATACGTAAATAAATAATTCAATATTTCGTAAATCCAAATCGTCCCCTATACATAAAATATAGCCGTAATATAGCGACGACGAAGACGATTACCGGATAGTATTGTCCATAAGTACGTACTTATTCTTAGTTCTTCGGCGGGTTTCTCTAATTCGCGTAGAATACAATCCCCGCCAAGTTGCCATTTCCTTCGAGCATTTTTAATATTTCACGAAACTCGTTACGGGATAAAACTACAAATAGACGCGTTTAGATTATCTTTCGAGACTGGTCTAAAAACCAAAGTTTAGAAAGAAATAGTTCTATCTTGATTAAGACGATAAAAGATTTTCTAAGACGAAGATAGAACATAATTTTTAGTTGTCTATATTAAACAGAAAGTTGCGCGATTTACTACAAATTACGTTAACAATATCTATTTTATGTTTAAAACGTAAACGTTTGACGTTCAATGGTACCATATTAGATCCAACAAGATCGTTACGAACGAAAATTTCTTGAAATTCGCTTCGTAATATATATCGACGTTTTATAAAATTATCGTACGAATTGTATACAAAAACGAATTGATCGTGATTATTCGACGGCCGTTGTAATATGGCGTTTACGGCCGTACACGGAACGATAGAGTATCATTAACGGAACGTACGTAAAAAATTGACAGTCGATTACCACTCGTTTACCGATATCCGACCTACCGAAAGAAACGAAAACGCCGATTATGAGACGTTTAATCGAACGCGAAAGACGATATCCGGCTAAATATTTTCGTTTATTTATATAGTCCCCATCCCGACGCGTTAGAATATTGCGAGAATTTCGGTGGTAACTACGCGACGGTGTACGTAATTATATACGTTCATGTTTTAACGGTCGCGTGTGCAAATCGTAATTCGTAAACCGAGTTTTTGGATTCAGCGTAACGCGCCGAAATAAGGTGTCGGGCTATAAACAATAGAATTACACGCGCATTTACAACAAACCGCCGCTCGCTATATATATATATATTACACTCTGGCCGAACTCGAAAATTGTTGAAGGTTTTTTGTTCTCCTCCCGGTTAATTTATAGAACATGCCACGTTTTATGTTATATAGGAAGCAACTTTACCAATAACCGACGGGTCCCCGCACTTCCGGCGACGATGGCGACCGAGACCCTTTATATATATATATATATAGAAACATATAAACCGCCGCCGACGTACAAAAGTCTCCGCCCGGACGGCTTGCGTTTATGGCGTCTGTCGGTCGCCAGTTCGGTCCACGCTCTTTCAAAATCAATGTTCGTCGCGAATATTTAGAGGGAAACAAAGATAGAAGCGAAAATGCAAAATACGCGGGGAACGAGCGCCGTCGGTTTTTTAACGTGCGTAAATCCCACGACATTTCGTCACACTAATTTCGATCCCTTCCAAACGCCACGCCGTCCCCCCCTCCGCCGCTGCCGATAATCGTTTAAAGTAATCGCGTCGCGAAAATTCGTCGATCATATTTGTTGAACGTTTTATCCGTCCGTCCACCAAAACGCGTGTTTGCGACGGGATACCGACGTCGTTCAGCTTACGTTCGAACGGGAACTGAAATTCGGACCCTGTATGCGTACTGGAAGAAGCGATATTTATCAAAAACTGTTTAAGTACATTCACGGTTTATTATTTACGCGAGATAAGGCGTACGTAGACGTTTGGTGTTCCAATTTAAACATTTTTTTACAAAAAAAGGATATGGGACGGAACAACGTTCGCCAAAACTAAACGAATTTGAATTCTTCAAAAGCCTATGTTTCGAAATGAACGCGTATTTCGAAAATAATTATTATTAGAAATTTCGGTATTTCGGAACACGCGTTATTGTATATACTTTTATCGTTCGACGGTAAATTTATCGTTAATTATCGTTCAAACATAAACGTCTACAATTTCCAATTCGAACGGAGATGACAATTGAGAAATCGCGTCTGAAAAAAAACCAACACAGATTTCCCACGAGCGAAAATTTTAATCCGAACCGATTAAACGTTTAAAACTTCGATAATCTAAGTTATTTAACACTTGAAAAAGTTTACACACAAAAAAAAACTATAACGGCAACTTTCAATTTATATTTGAATAACAAAAACGTCAATACGGTGAATGCTGCGATGCACGATTATTCGAATTAATAGCTTCACAATGAGTCAATGGACCGTTCAATAACTTTCCTTATCAAAAAAAAAAATGTATATATTATAAGAAATTCCTATTATATAATTTCCACGTTTAATTTTCGATTAAATATTAAATTTTCCGATTACCCATTATATTAAATATTATTATATTAAAAACGCCTGAATATTAACGTAAAATCGAAACGAAGAAAATAAACCGTAAGTAAGTATAGTATTGGTAGAATCGGCGATGGACAGAGATAATTTGCTCGGGAACAAATTAAAAAGCTTAAATTATCGTAATACAAAATACTTCGGCGTTAATTACGGTGGTCGTACCCGTTATTAATTAGAAGTACAGTTTCCGTTAAGACGCGCGGAATAAAAATTCGTAATAAAAAAAAAAAGAAAACGTAAAAGCTCGTTTATTATTTACTATTACGGTCGGTACGTAAAAATTGTATTTTACGTTTTTCGTCGCAATATTGTAGAGGAATGATTCGTTTTTTAAAATAATTGTAAATGTTTCGACATAAATAATAAATAAACTTACGGGAAGTGCGTACCGTCGAATTTATGATTACGTTTGTTTTTTTTTTTTATACATTTCTAATATGAAAAATACGAAACGTTTATTTTATAACTTTATTTAAAGGCAACATTTGTTTTCACTTCTTGCGATAAATTTGTAAACTTAAAAAAAAAAAAAGAGGACAATACGTTTTTACAACGATACCGTTTGCAGTGAAACGAAAAAAGATTGAAATTAACAATCGTTAAACGAAAATGTATCGAGTGGAAATATTTTAATCATACCGAACGGCGGCAACACAATGATTCTACCTTTTAATACGCAGGCTCGGTAATATTTGTTCATTTTTCAAAATTATCTCCTCGTTTCCTTTTCGTAATCGTTATTACAGATTTATTTGTAAATTTTAATTACCAGACATCGACGTCTAATATACTTAGGAGATTTACTCGTTTATTTTCATAAACGCACGTATGTAGTCCCTAGGTTACAACCTGTGTATATTAATATATAATCGTAAGATATCGTGAATAATTCGCGTATTGTTCCTCGACAATAATAACTTTAACCCGAAATTCGTTAAAAGCGCTGGGGATTCGAAAATCTATAAATAATACATTTTGTTTACGCTTCTGGGCTATTAGCTTTTCGTTTCGATCGCCGTGGAAAATTATCGAATAAAATTCCGTAGCTCCGTCTAATACACAACTCGTAGTTTCACTTCGAGTCAAATACACGTTGATAATAAAAAAAAAAAACGAAAACGGCGTGATTACGATTTCGTTCAGAAATTTCACCACGATTTTCTCCCTTTTCCTTTCGTTTATATTTTATTACGAAATAAACGATTTTATTTACCTATAATGAACACTTGTGCGTAGTACAATAACGTCGTTGTACTTACGTCTACTAAACTACGACTAACAACAAACCGTATAGGCTTTGAGTTTTTTGAAGAATAAATGTCGAAAAAAAAATGAACGTAAACTCAAATTTAGAAAACGTTATTACAACGTACTAACGAGCGCCGGCATCCAGATTGACCATTTTAGAATTTTACGTTCTTATAAAGATTTTTTCCCGCGTATAAACAGTTTATATTCTATAAAACAAATCGATTCTTACTTTTACTGCGGTTTTCAATTTTTCGGTAATCCCGAGTAAATCGTTTTAGATTCGTAGCGAAAAAATCGTTATAATAAATATTTGTTTTTCTATTAAACGTTTTATTAGTATATATTTTAATATCGTGATTTAAGCTATACATAAGCTGGTAGTTTTTATATAGTCGATACAATCCGTATTTTTAATTGTCTTTGTTCAGAAATAAATCTTTATAATCGTTCGTGTTGATTTATTATTATTATTATTATTATTATTATTATTATTATTATTATTTAATTTAAGTTTAGTTTTTGTTAGCGAGATCATTTAAACATGACAGTTAAAACAACAAAACGTAAAAAGTAATTGAACAAAGTTCGAGTAAAGCAATAAAAGAAAAATCGAAAAAAAAAAGGAAAACGTTAAAATGCGTATCGTCATACGCAACGTTAAAAACGATAATAATAAACGTGTTACGTAGACAAAAGAAGATAAGCGAATATTGCGACGAATGAAGGAACCGATTCTGTTTACCTAAGTACGATACAATAACGGTTTTTATTTTGTACGACGAACAATAAAAAACTATTTACGAAACGTAAACGGCGGACATTGTACCTTTTTAATATTGGCGTGGTCAGCCTATTCGTATAATACAATTCGCGGATCAACTGACGTCTAATTCGTTTTGTACAATTTGCTTAGATTGTACTCGTGGATTCCGCTGGGAAATCACTTTGAAATTAATTTAAAAATCCGCCTCGATATTCCAGTTAACCTGTGGCCCGACAGAGAGATTTGTTCGTACATAACGGACACGGTCCACAAATAAAAAACGTAATTATAACGATATTTGAAAATGTCGGCAAACCGAAATGGACTTTGGAAACAGCGAAAAATCATTTTGGCCCATGTACGAACCGGGACGGGAAGTAGATTTATTAACGATAAATATAACGTAATTTATCGTCGGTTTTGGGAAACAGTATCGATAAACAATTTTTAGCATTTTAGGCGTGGCACGGTTAAACGTGTCCAAAATATTTTTATTTTACTTAAAATTTCGGAATCCGTAATATACACGTATTATATTATATAAATATTTGAACCCCCTCCCCCCCGCCGTTTACTTTGTATTTAAAGTACTTTCACGAAAAATACGCGAATCGCTAAAATTACGCGGAATGGACGAATTGAAATACTTAGTGGAAAAAATAACGAAACTCGAATTTCGTTAGAATTCGGCGAAATTCGACGCCGTGTGTAGGCTTGATAGGCAAAAAAAGGGAACTAATTGTAAAATCCGCTACCGTTCCCGAGGTACAGGCGAACCGAAAAATACAATAAACGGTTCACCGTGCCCGCGCGGCGTGTTTGTTTTTTAGTGGCCGACGTGTTTTTCGGCGCCGGCAACGGCCCGGTTTATACGGAACAGAATAAAAAGCTAATAAATTCGGCCCAGTTTTCGCCCGACATTCGAGTAATCCGGACACACGTTCGCGAACGCTCGTAGGATAATTTCGTTTTACGATCGCGTACACCGGTCCCGTAAGGCTCACGCCTAAATACGACACGTACTCGGTGTTTTGACGTAGTTCTTGTATTATAAATAGCGTATAACGAAACGCGGTAAATATTTAAATAATTTGCGCGTAGAAATAACGAAAAAAAAAAAACGGTTTTTTCCTTGTTGTTTAGTGGTGTGTGTGTGTGTGTGTGTGTGTGTGTGTGTGTGTGTGTGTGTGTGTGTGTGCGCGCGTGTGTCATGGTAGGTGAAAAGCGTAAACAACCCATCATTATGTATAATATTTTCCACGACGAATCATATTTGACGGTAAAATAAGAATAACGTTTCCGCGCCGAAAAACTTACGCGAACGTTAAAACGGAGAGCGTTGTAGTTTTCGTTACATTTTCGTCGCCAAATAAAAATGACTGAATAAGGACTTTTGTTTTCCGTCTTCTTTAAAAGAATATTTTTCGAATTCGAAATCCATTATTTTCCGTAAAAATATCAAACGAGATTTACGTAAAACGTTATCTACCGTATTCGTTCGTTATTTACTCCATTTTATTACCTCCTGCCCCCCCATACACACACACACACACACACACTTTATTCAACGCAGACCGGAAATTAATATCCGTTACGTACGTCGGGTTACCGAAAAATTCGTCCAAATTCGTTTAATCGCCCGAATTCGTAAACTTATTATCGGTACGCTGGGTTGTTATTATTATTACGCCGTCGCGTCCGCCGTTCCAACGACGATCAAACAAAATCGAATTCCGTACCGATATACCGAATATCCCTTGATAATTTTCGAAATAACCAGACGGTAGGACACACGAACGCGGTACGTGGAATTACGCGAACTTATAAAAGTACACGCGCTCCGGATCGTTCCGTCGTTATTATAATTAAAATAACCGAATTCGGTTAACTATTTCCAACGGATTTCCGTATAACAATAGCGGAATCGATAGCTTTGCGAATAACGTTCACTCGAGTGTTGTAACGAAACGAAAAAACACCAAAACCGAACCGGCCGCCCGGCCGCCACACGTCGTCGCGAACAATTACTCTAATAGCCGCGAAAGTTATAACCGCGAACAAATCGCGAATATTAATTAAAAGTAACTCGGGCGCGAAAAACGTATTTAAAAAAAAAAAAAAAAACTAAACTCGCTACTAACGTTATTTATTCCGTTCGACGGACGCGTTTATTGATAAATAACGTTATCGCGATTATTAATACGGATAATAAATTGGTTTTTAGATAGATGAGGGCGTGTACGGTTTTTATTTCGTCAAAACGGTACCGTTGAACGAAAGAAACGTCATTATTTATTTTCTTTTAGAACCCGGGGCGTTATTCCCGTAATAAATAAAATAACGCGTGTGCATGCGTTTAATAAAAGTGGTACTTAAAATATTTTATTGCGAAACTTTTTATTTATATACGTATATATATATATATATTCCGTTCCATTGTTTTTCGAACACTAAAATAAATTCAGATAGTCGCGGAGATTACATTTAAGCGCCCGGTTTTTATAAAACCGACGAGGAATAACGAAAATTATAATACCTGTAGTTATTTTTAAAAACGTCGCGTCTTTGGCAGCGAACAATTAAATCCTAAGGACGTATTTTCAATATAGTTCACGGAGCTGATCGAATAACGTTCGTAATAAAACGAAACCGAAGGCGGTACTACGCGAAAAAAAAATCGCCCGCGTTCAAACGGGATATATTTCCATAATCTCCGGTTTTCTACATAATAACATACTCATTTATGTGAGAGATCAAAACTTTATCGTATTAATCATTTTAAATCTGGGGCAACTTTTTCGTCCTTTCACGTTTCTCCCTAAGTAATTGATCCGCCTAAAAATTGCGCGGGCGTGCAAGCGGGATGGGATGTGCGGCCGGAGTTTCGTTCGATGTACAACTCATATTTATATTTTACGCGCTTACATGTTTCCGACTGAAAGTTTAAAGGAAAAGAAGAGTGGTGGCGAGGGGGGGGAGGCGCGCGCGCGCGTGCACACATACGAACAAAAGTTGTCGGATATTCGGCGAAAGTTGGTGACGCGTTAAGGGCGCCTATACGGCGAATTTAAAAATGCGTTTTCGCTACTAACAAAAACAGTTCGTACAGATATACCAATTCGGAAGAAAACGAAAAATAAGTCTCCTAGTACGGACAAGAGACGAATCCGACGAACGGCGTTAAAAAACGTTCGATTCGTAATTAATATAACGAATTTTACGTATTCGTATCGTCCAAACAATATTATCTCGTCTATCGTGACGGTAAACACGTGTATTTTTGTAGATTAATCCGATACGCGTTACGTCGAGTTTAGGTAATTTTCAGTAGCTTTCGCGATTATTTGAAATAATGTTGTAGCTTAAATAAGGACAACAGAAAGAGAACGGCGTCGACATTCTGTAGTAAATAAACGTAATCCGTTTGACTTTTAGGTAACAAATCTAAAGATGTATTTAAAAAAAAAAAAACGATTCGACGAAATGAAAATAATCGAACACCTCTATACTCTTTAAACACAGTCACGTTTTGATAACAATCCGTCTCCGTATTTATGTTCGTCTATATGAATTATACGAGTTACGTAACTCATACGAGATCGAAAATCGTACGTTACATATTCCGAGTCCCGCGGGATTGAAAAATTGCGTTGAAACTAAGGGTGTAAAATGTATTTTAAAACTCAACGACGTTTCTTGTAACGAACGTCGGGCATTCCGAATTTCGATACGATAATAATCGTTTTTTTTTTTAACAATAATATTTCGTAATATTAAGTTATTTCCGTTTGACGGTTTCGAAAACCGTTTAAAATTTTAATTAATTTTTCGAGCTCGCCGAAGTGGCGAGGACTACACTATACATTCGCCCGGCCCGAAATAATAACGCAGTCGTCTGAAAGAATTACGATTATACGAAATTCGTAATTGTCTGCAGGTATTTGTAGGCGCGGAGCGGTAAACGAGTTTATATTATTTTATTTACGATTAATTTATAAACGCGTAACGCCACTTTTTTACGCGAAAACACAAATACAATTTCCATATTTTACTCTCGTTCAACTGCACGAAGTTGGCCGACCAATTGTCCTATCCGTTAATGTAAATATTTGGGAACGCGTCAATCGCCGTTTCGTTGGTAATTTAATTAAACAAAAAGCCCCCCCCCCCGTTGAATACGTTTATAAAAATATCGCTGGAATTTTATTGACCGACCAAAACGCGAATCGATAACGAGTTTTCGTTACAATAAATTGCCGTTACGTTTCGATCACATTTATACGCTCTGATAGTTTGACGTTTTATTCGAACATCCAACGTAATAATTTAGTCATCCGTGACGTATTATTATTGAGAGTTCGCGCGATAATATCGCCAATTATTTAATCGAATCGCCGTTCGCTATAGTGTAACGTTCGCACGACTTACACGTGCCTATTTTGCCTATCCAGAACGCCGGTCGCTAGTACGACCGAATAGAGAGGCGCCCCTCGACGGAGATTTAAGCTCTAAAATTTTTTTTCTAGTAACCTTATAAGAACATTGTTACCTTTACCGGAATACAAAACAATAAGTACGCTCCCGGTATTTCACCTTATATTTTGGACACGCGCTAATTGTCAACGTCAACGTAGTTTTTTTCGCGTTATTTTTAATAATCGCAATAGCGAAAAACACGGGCAACGTCCGCGTCATTTATCGAAATCGACGCGCGGAAATTCTTTACTAAGTATCTACAAACACCGAAAATCGCCGTCGCCGATTATATTTTATTATTATTATTATTATAATTACCGATGTATATAGCGTTTTGTTTTTTTTAGTTCCGCCTTATCTCCCCGTAGAACGAGAATAAAGGTCGACTTGGCGCATTTACGTTTAACAATCTTTAGATATAAATCGTCTTATACTCTTTTCGCGGTACGAAATTACGTAATTGAGAATTAAAATTGCCTCCCTTCCCCCGTTTTGGTGCCAAATTTTCATTTATGTTTACAGGGACATTGAACGCCCAATAATAGTTTAAGCATAGCCGGGCCTGCTTCTATCCTTACATGGTATTATACCCGTGAACCGTGTCAACGAAAAGTGGTAACGTTATTCGCGTTACATTATTCGGATAAAATATTGTAAACGAAATCGATTATTAACGAACGACTTTAATTAATACCGCGCAAGTGCAACGAATTATCCCAATTTTCGACGTTCGTTCGCGATAAGTGTTTTAATCCGCATTTCAATTTACAATTGCGCAAACGTGTTTAGTTTTTCGTTCGCGTAACACTTCGATTCAATTTTAACCGCATCGTTATACAATAACGCGTAGGCGCGCCTGATCGTCACACCGTAGGTGGCTTAATAACGTTACACGCGACGAAGCGTATTTTATAAAAAATATCACAAATACGAAAGTATCGCGAGCGTACTTTTTGTTTAGCGTCTACGCGTTTTCCGTCGAAACATTAACCGCCGGCGGTCCCGGCGAATTAATAAAAACCGTCCAATATCGTTACGATACGCGACTTCAGCCGGCCGCACAACGTTATATATATATATATATATATATAGATATTAGCGGATCGTGGACTAACGCGAACACGCTAAAATATGCGTCGACGTTAACGATAGCGACGTGAATGACGAGCTCAAATTCGATTTTAGCGTAGAATTCCGAACGAAAAAGTTTTTCAAAACCTACGGTCTTTACGAAGCCATCGGCGGCGCTTGTTTGTACAAAATCATCGTCCGTATTCGCGAATGTATCGTTTCCACGGTAAAGTTTATTTATTATGTACGCTCGCCGAAACCATCCCACGGCCGTCCGTTTCGATAATAATAAATGTTTAATCCGACCTACGGGCCGTCAGGAAACTCGTAAATCTGGCCGGCTAGAAAGTCGGTGAAATTACTTTGAAAACGCGACAATCTAGCCGACTTACCGCTACTGGACGGCGCGGGCTAATTAGTAAATGTAACGGGGCCGGTTGCGATTTATAACGCCGGAGAGTTTTACGTCGTCGTCGTATTAACCTGACGAGTGTTTTTTTTCTCCAAAAATCGTCGTTAATTATTACGCTTCGTGCACAATAAATATATATACGAATTCTCGTCGTACGTTCCGCGGAAACCGGAAAAATGATTTCGCGACATTCCGCTATAAATACGTCGCGACGTAGTTACCGTTCGATTTCGACGAAACGTTTCTATATCCGTTAATTATAGTCGTTAACAGCGAACGTCGACGACGAAGGTACACGTAGGTGAGTGGGGGCTACATTAGGCTACATCTTTTTCCAATCGCCAGTAATAAGCGTTACCGAAATATATAAATAACGTTCGTATTAAACGCGCGGGGTAACGAATCAATGAAAAGCGTCGTGTCCGTTCGCGTAACGACGTTTTTCGTACGATTACGAAATATTGTTTTTCGGTTTTTCGAGCTTTGGACGAATCTTACCAAACGAATATGGTAACCGCGTGTTTTCGCCGCACAAATCGTACGCTAATATAGCGAACGTTGTTCATATACCCCCCCGCTGGCTAAAGAGCGGACGGACGCACGGCCGCGTATTTTGAATTACGTGTTCGAAACGATCGGAACGATTTCCGTAGGTTGGTTCGCGACGAACGTCGAAATAATTTCGAAAACTCGTCCGCCTTAACGATAATTTCGGGATACGATTACGCGTAGTACGAACGGTATAAAATATTTGGGAAATAAATAATACAGTTTACGGAAAACGCGCGACGATCTGAAAACGTTCGTTACCGAGTAATGTGCGGGCACAGTCAACACTGTAATACGAATAAACGTGTACGTTTGTGAAACCGACGAGAATTTTACACGATCGCCGCCAATCGTTTTACGAATTAAATGTTTCGTATTTTTTTTTTCTAAATTTTCGCGTCCTTCTTTACACAAATCGTACGGATTTTGTTTTCTTATTTGGCCGATCGGGATGTTTTCGCCCATTTAAGACATCGACGGAAACAATCAAACGCTGACCAAACAATTTCGGTACGGAAACAACGAGAGTGAGAGAGAGAGAGAGAGAGAGAGAGTTTGTATTTTCTCTAGAGAATCGTATTATGTCCGTAGAAAGAAAACCGCCGTGGTGACCGAATTCGAACAGACGACCGCGCGTTATAACGCAAGCCCTTCGGTCCTATACACGATCGACGTTAGCGTGTAGTTTTACGACAACGATATTCCAAATATTTCCACGTAACCTTTCGGATTAATATATTTACGAAAATTCGTCGATCGCGCATACCGACGTCGAATACAGTTTTTCTAGATAAAATATTACGCTATCTCGGCGGTACTTTTATTATTTTTATTATTTTATTATTAAAGGGAAAACGATAGAGAAATCCACCGTGAAAATAAAACGTGATCAAAATTGCTTCAGGGAAAAGTTTTCAATTTACTCGGCTAACGAGAGTTTATTACTAGAATGTCAGTTTAATATGATTTCGATTTAGAATGACTTGTACAAAGGCAAACTTTCGCTTGTTTTCTTTCGTCTTGTCTAAATTTTATTATAAAAACGAAACGATGTTAAAGAAAAAGAACGAAAAATATCTATTTTGATTTTCCCCTGGAACGGGATTAGAAAGTATTTTTGGTATTCTCGTCCGATCAAAAGGCACCGAAACTAGTACGGGTCTAACGGGTTTTTCTTTTCGTATTAAACGAGTAACGGCAATTATTTACGTTGCGTAAAAAAGGCCGTCTTAACAAACCGCGGACAAATTAGGCGGAATTCGGAAAGTTTTAAAAATGTACAGTTATTCAAATCGGATAAAATATATTTAGAATGCACCGAGAATATAGTTCTCCTAGCGTAAAGTCTGTTATTTTAGAAAGGATCAGCCGAAAGAGACAAAAACAAAAAGGGCGACAAAGATATACATTCGAAACGAAAATTCGGTTCTACTTTTCCCGTCGGATAAAAGTTTTCTGTAGACCCTTAAAATAGGCAAAGTGTATGCAAATTTGTTTAAATTGGCAAAAAAGGAAACGTCGTTATTTAAATAATATAAGCGACTACGTAACGGCGACGATAATAATTTATCACGGGACGATCGACGAAACGAGAGATAGTTTTGCCTGTAAATTGCCCGTCGAATAATAATAGTATTACGACGATATTTCGCGGATAGAGTAATCGTTAAATTTCTACGATCGCGCGAATTTCGATTTGATATTAAAGGCTATACGATACGCGTGTTTTACGCCCGTTTTACGTTTAAACGAACATTAAACAACGTCGAATACAATACTTACAAAACGCGGATGATTTTTATTTCGAAATCGTTTTTCGATAAACGCGGAAAAACATAAAAGAAGTAAAACGATACGCCGATATAAGCGAGATAATTAAAAGAACATAAATAACGCTTTCAAAGTACCTTAATAAATTACGTTTAATAGCTTACACTTACGGAATCAACGTAATATTTCGTGAATATTTAATACGGCCGCGATATAAATAAAACCATTAACCGATACGTAAAATATTATACGTAGCGTAATATCGAGAGTACTTTATGGGATTTTTTTCCCGCGCTTTCGCGCACTTAAAATCAAATCCATTAACAACCTATTGTTAGTATAATATGTTTACCGGTTCTTAAATACGTTATAGCCGTATTTAATATAATATTTAATTTAAACGTTAATAAACGATCGGACGGAAAAAACGCCACCAACGGTACGAAATGAATATAACGAAACAATAATCAACGTATATATATATAACTGTACGCTATATTATATTTACGTAAAGTAAGCCGAGGTGAAATTACGCGCTTTTTTTAACGGCCGTGATTTAGTATCGTGTTCGTTTATTTTATTTTCCCGCCAGCTGGGCCCTTTTTTTACGCGAATACGATAGGATAATATTACGCGGTTTATCCGCGCCACCTACGTGTAGCGATCCTAGCCCGAATTCCGATTTTCGATCGACATTTTATCTCGCCATTCGTCTAAGCCAGCCATTGAAAATTCCGTCGTCGGGATACATATATATTTGATATCGAATTTACGTCACAATCGGCTTCGATTTCGGGCCTTTATTTCTAAATGAACGACGTACAAACGTAACGCGGATGTTTTCGGGAATTCAAATTCGCTCTCGTATTTGTACATACAAACCCACGAAATTGAAGCCGGATCGGGCGAAGGCATAGTTTTCGAACGTGGTTACAAAATTCGAAAAATTCGTTACGGGTTAATCGGAAACGGAATATTAAATCGGTTATAGAATTCGCCATTTATCCGTACACCGTCGTAGTCTAGTTCTACACGTTTATGTATACCTACGGACGCGCGTTGAATCGACGAGATGTCGGGGGTGCGGGCGGGTGGGTACTTTCCGCGGCACGAACGTACGTCGCCCAGGACATATTAGACGAAATATCGTCGCGTTAAACGTGAATTCCTCGTTCGAAATCGCGAAAATTCTTCGTGCGCGACGGAGTAGCGCGATACGAAAAAAAAATGAAAAAAAAACCGAACCCTTCGTCCGCCCGGTTTATACGCATCGGTAACGTTCGGAGACTACGCCGTCGATATATACGTTTATATATATATCGTAGGCGACGCGCCCCGCCATTGACCGACCGGCCGGTCTGTGAAAGGATTATTTTATTTTACTGCGTGGAAACAACAATACATTATTCATCGACAACATCTTTATTGGGATCTCGAAACTTTTTGACATTTCGTATTGCCCGAGTTCAAAATGTCATTTTCTAATCCCTTAATACACACGTGCGCGCGCGTACACCCACCCACACCCACCCACACCCACCTACACACACATACATACGTAATACGTGTTGGAAATAAAAAAATATTGTTTACGACACGGGCGCCGTTAGGCGGACCAGTGGACGGTTGCCCGTGAAACGGTTAAGTGAGGTAATCGTCCCAAACGGTTCCGAGCGAATGGATATATATGGCGGAAGCGTTTACTACGTCGCGCGCGCGAATACGGAACATTCGCCCGTTTCTTTTGCACGCAATAACGAAATGAGAAATGAAAGATATTATTTAAAACGTGACTTATATATAATACGGTCACATCGTATATATATATATATATGACGTTGACTTTGTATTATGTGTTATCGCGCGTTATATCTGTACACTATTTATATATATTATCGTGGTCGTTCGAGGATTAACATTTCGGTACTATATATGAGCCATGGACACCGTTAACTGCGCTTGTGTGTGTGTGTGTATGTTTTGTGTTGACGTAAATTGTCGTAATATTGTTATTTATAATATATCGAATCGGTTAGTAGCTTTTTTTTTGGCATTCCGTTAAAACGAACGAACGAAGAAATTCGCTTTAAAACAAACGGCGCGACGATTCTGACAAATAGACACGAGTCATTCGCCATTTGGGCTAATATTTGAAAATATTTAAGCGTCTTCTCGTGAAACACGTTTATCATATTACACGCATCTCTACGTTCACTAAATTCGCCGCACATATATATATATATCCGCAATAACGTTACAAAATCGTGTCCGTGATCCGATCGTTCGTTAATCTAACACGTCCGGTAAGCCGATCCGTTTTATTTTCAATAATAATTCTAACGTAAACCGGTACGTATTCGAATATTTATTTGCGCGCTCAAAGTTCGCAAATAATAATCTCGAGTCCGTTATTTATGTACATACTAATCGTAAAATATCGGCGGACGTGTTTACGAAATTGTCTATTACACGAAAAACACGAATTGAAATTAGCGTAGTTTTTGGAAATTCCCGTCGCGCACACGCGAATTGGACAAAACGGTTTTTTACAAATTTGCGGTATAACGAGGACGATTGTTTCTATACGTTAAAAAGCCGACGCCGGTAATTATTCGTTTATCGAATTTTCGAAAAGTCATCCTTAAAATGGGCGTAATTCTCGATTGACCGTCGTTAAAATTAATTAATAAAACCGACGGCGATATGTTCGCGTCGTCATCCGATACGATAAAAATGTACGAATAATTCGCGCGGCTTCGATATATATAACTCTAAAATGTTATTTTAAAATCGCCTAAGTTTCTGTTTTGTACGTCGAATTACTGAAAATCGTTAATATTTTACTACGAACCTATAGAAATGTACCATTCTACAGGAAGCGCGTACAGTGTTTGGATAAATACTGCGATTCTAAGCTGGGTACATTTATTAAAGTTGAATCGAAAGTTTTTAAACGTCGCATAAAGTAAAAACGTTCGTAATAAGATTTCCGAGCATTTTAAATCGTAACTGTCGTAAGGTAAACGTGAAAGTCCTTAATTAATTTTTTTTTCGAGAAAAGAATCGCGTTGAAATATATTTCGTTGATGAATTAATCTTTAGTGAAAATGTAAATCGCGAAAATACGACTTCTTTCGTTTCAGCGAAACTAGCGGTTTAGCGATGTTTAAAAGTAAAAAGTAGCGTAATTAATTTTTCAATTATTATTAAACTTTAACGGCGAAGTTGACGTTTCGCCCTCGTTATTAATGAAGGGGGGCGTCGCGGCGAGTGACGACGGCGTTATCGGTACACGAAACAATTGGCGAGAACGTACGTACGCGGAGATAAAACCGACGGCGTTAATTTCCGCCCGGGGTTGGTCGTAAGAACGTAACCGTTCGTTTACAAATAGCGTACGTACGGCAGTCGTGTGGCAGGCGCGTACGCGTTTTTCACTCGCGTTTACCACCGGTTAATTGTTTCGGCGGCGTTTCGTCGCTCCAGTAACGAAACGTGAACGCGTCGCACTCACCTGAAACAAAAATATAAATAATACTTTTTAATAACGCGCCCGTGTCGCACAACGGAAATTTATTATCGTCGTTGTCGCCGATAACGCGCCGAGGCATTCTCGGCGAGATATTTTTATTACGTAGTCTTTAGAATATCCAAACGGGATTTCCGTCTTAACGTATTCGCGTCCGCTCGAAAGCTATTTAGTATTTCGCGCCGTACGCGACGTTTATTCGATTGACGCGCGAAACACCGCAATTACCGATCCGTTTAAACGCCCGTAACGATCGATCGAAGAGCTTCGCGAGTACGTTGTGACACGGGACCACCGACGGCGAACGTACACGGCCCGTGCCGAATTATTTTTAAACGAAAACTTCGAATTCGAATCGCTACGTGGGGGGAGCTGCCCGCGTCAATAATCGTTTTCACACCGTTCTTATACGTCCGGGGACTCGATCGAGAACGTTACCGCGCAAGTTCGTCGACTTAACGAGATATGACGTCGAAACGCGGCGTATTCGTAAATTCGTTACACCGGGCTCCGAAATGTATTAGCCGCGCGTTCCGTGTTCGATAACGGGCAACTTTTACGCGCGCCCGTAGTATACGTTAACAAACTCGAGAAACTTAGTGACGTGTAACGGCGAAGTTTATTGCAAATACGTATCCGCGCCTTCGAATTTCCATATTATTTTCTACCCGCTAGACTCGAAATAATACGAGAAGATTAGTAGACGAGCGACACGCCCAGTACCGCCGATACGCGTCCGACTGGATTTAAAACGTAATTATTCCGTCGACGGCGACGGTATTTCGCGTCCCGATCGATTCGCCGTGCGGGGAGTGTTCACGTACATAATGCGCGCGTGTTCGGCGGCGTACGGTTTACAGGCTCGTGTACGCGACGCGCGGAAAATCGATTTCCTTTTCGGCGCTAAACAAAAATTGTAATACGAATATAAAAAGTGTCTGTCGTTGATAGATGAGGGACGACGGCGGTTTTACTTGTCGACCGGATGTCGTGTATCAAGTTCCGGAACTGTCAATTCCCCGGACGCGCACGGTACGGCGGAAAATCGGCGACAGTCTGTTTCTGTAGCCGAAAGTAGTACGGAAAGTTTCGGGAAAAGTTCGGCGACCATGCACGCGAAAAGGGTAGCTTTAATCTCGAACGCGCGACGCGGCGTCAAGTGGCGTGGAGCGCCGCCAATTAGACGGTACGTTCGGACCGCGCGTCCCTTGCGAAACGACGGCAAAAATTAACCTTTTCCGCGTCCGTTATACGATTTTCGTTTTCGGTTAATCCACAAAAACCGTCGCTACGATCTTGCGGATCGGACCAACGTCGACAAACCTCGGATTCAGTGCGGTGCCGAGGCAACGGGAGGAGTGGCGTGCCGGTGTTTCGCGAAAACGTTCTAACCTAACCGGTCACGGCGAACAGCGAACGGGCGTTACGCGTTCCCGAGGGCGACGAACGAATACCGACTTCGCTCGACCCGTATCGTGACGTATCGATATTGACGAACGCGATAATGGCGCTGGCCGACCGTCGGACATTACGCGGGTATTGTCTCCGCCGGATATATCCGTTACGATTATCGGATTGTATATACAGACACGACGGGACCGATATTATGCGACGTGACTGCGGGACCCCGAATGACGTATATAAGGAAGGAATAGAGATCACGGCCGCCGAGTCAAAGTGTAATAGACGCCGATATTTCAGTTGTCGTACGGCACCGACTGTCACGAACAAACGCCATTCCAAAGGGCTTCCGAAATCCATCCACCACCAGCACCCCAGCCACCGCAACCGCACTCGTATCCCTTAACCGTCGACCAATACAGTCGCTCTGTACGCGCGTGTGTGTTTACGTGTGATTATGCTTTTCTCTCTCTCTCTCTCTCTCTCTCTCTCTTTCTCTTTTCTCCGCCGGCCAACTCACGTGCATTACCCTCCGATCAAAACAACGAAGCGAAACGTCACCGCATACGCCGCGCCAAAGATAATTTAAACTCGCATATATATTTATGTATATATTGATACGCCCCGCGCAATCGAAAATACAACGCAAATCGTCTTTCGCGCGCGCGCCAAGTAGTATCCGAATACACTTCTGGGAGACAGTTTTATCGACACGACAAAATGTGGCACCACACGGGTGAATCACTTCTCGTCGTCTTCGTCGCCCGACTCCGTGGTATCCGTGTGTGTGCGTACCTTTTTCAGTTTCGTTCGCCTTTCGCGTGGCCATCGGCTAGGTTAGGTCCACGTGGCGAAAATCGACTCGAAGCTGGAACGCACGATTCGCTACGCGAATAATTGCCGTTTTATACACACGCGCATATACGTACGATATATATATATACGATAAAATCTCTCTATAACGGAATCGCTTTGGACGAATACATGTTTTCCGATACAAGTAGTTTACAGAGAAAATGAAAACGGTTGAGAAAATTAAAAAGAAATTGAAATTTCGAGAATCTATACGCGTATTAAAAAAAATTATATTTGAAGTAAATATTTTGTAAATGTATACTTTAAAATTATAATATACGACTATATGAACTTGTTTTGCGTGTACGAAATATTAAAAAATTAAAACTAAGAACTAAAGCGAATAAACGTTTTTTTACAATTAAGAAAAATAGTTGGCGATATTTGGCCGCTTTTCGTGACTGAGAGCAGTACGTTCGGCACATTATCGTGCTTCCGTTGTTAATTCGAATAGTTCCGAAATTGATAACAACCGAAATCCCAACGACGAAACGAGCACCGGTTACGTTTACAAAACGATACGAAATAAGGCGGTCTAGATTTTCAGTAATGTCGATTAATAATAAGTAGCGCGATTTTCGCATTTGCTATACTCATTCGTTGGGAGGTTAATAAGTGAATACGACAATCGCGAAGCGATAATACCAAACGATATTACGGATGATAATGATAAAGTTTAAATTATCCAATTACCAAACGCTCGTATTTGCACCTCCGAAAACGTAATTTATCGTTAAATTCCCGTCTTACCGAGAGTATTTTTACCAATTGGGTCACGAAATTTTCCGTTTCGTTTTAACCCGACCTTAGGAGAGGTCGATTTTACTACCGTTTGGACTATTCACGTTTTCCGTTAAAATAAGGGTTCCGTCTTTTAGAGGTATATATATTTGCGAGTTTATACGGTTACGAGTTTTACTGTGTTGTTGAATATATACGATAATAATTTACGCGCGCCTATATTGTTCGAACCGCGCGGATAAATGCGAACAGCGGGCACGTTATTACGCACTATCCCCGATGCGCCCCGGTGGACTATCACCTCTCGTTGCCGTTATTGCCCAGTGAAATTTGTCGTTCGGTTCCGATTCGGCCGGATAAGCGATTTCCGTACCAATCAAACGATAACGTAACTCGATTCCACTTCAGCGACCGTATACATTTTTGTCGTTATTATATCGTAACAAACTGCCCTACCGTGCGGCTATAAAACACGTGGAAAAACGTAACGTCCCTATTAAAAATGTAATTGTCGAATAAGCGAAAATTTCGTCGAATATAATCGTAATATATACAAGTGTGTGTCTGTGTGTATTTCTCTCCGAGTATGAATTTTAAAAGCTCTCCTAGACGGCGGAATGTTTAGCGTAATAATTTCGAATTCCGAACGAATGGTAATTTTTAAACACTGTCCGAAGACGAAAAACTAAAAATATTCGCTCATTTCATATTCAAAACCGACTTTCATTTAGGGAATAAACGTATTCGGTTTTAAGTTGACGTTTTTATTGTATCCGTGAGGGGTATCGTTACGTCGATTTTTATATAAATACGTAAGCGACGGAATATCGTTTTGACTATAGATTGTTTTTCATTATGGTAAACAAAGTCGTGTACGTCATTGTCGGGCCCTAAATGGTTTTATCGTGTTTAACGTACCAACAATAGCCTACGCTATACCGATATCGTGTCAATTATAAATAGAGACAATAACGAAAAACAACTTTTTTATGAAAAACAAAAAAAAGTCGAAAATCCGAAATTCGTGAAATTTTCGTATTAACGATATATTTATTCGATTATTTATTAACCTTGCCGGTAATCTTTAACGACGACGAATTTGTATTTAATTAAAACGTCGATATAACGTTTAATAAATTTGTCCGTATGTGCTATCTGGATTAGCGTCGATAAAAATAACGAGCGGCGAATGGGAAAACGACGAAATACAGCCCGGCAAAATTAATCACCATCGTACTAAATTACGCCCGCGAAATGACCAAAAGTGCGATACGAAAGCGAATTTAATTAAATTTCGCGCGCGACGGACATTTTTGTCACCCGCGGCTACACATCGAAATACGGACTCGTATAAAGGGACGCGTAAATATGGTAGGTACGAATTGAACACGATACGATTTCGTGAAATATAATTACCCGAGAAACAAACGTACACCGTTTAAATTACGAATATATATACCGATAGAGACCGGTATATTAATTAATATTTTTAATTATTATCGATCGATAGAACAAACATTACCGATTTCATTTTGTATACGCCGCTTGTTTGTCTATTCGTTTTTTATTTATTAGCTAAATAAGCTAAATAATACGAGTTAAATAAGCTCCGAGTCTATTTATTTATATCGTACGTTATACCGTTTGTGTTTTCGTCCTTTTTTTTTATACTGTGAATTATCGACTACCCGAAGAGGACACGATGAGACCGACGCTTAAATACGAATTTTCGGTAATCGGCTTTTTCGTTACAAGTTTTAGGTCGATAAAAATATTATTCGAAAACATTAACGAAAACGAACGTTATCGCGAAAGTTGGAGCGCCACCGGGTGATCGTCGATCGAGACGCGGATAATTCGCGGTAAATAAATACTCGCTGGCCGCGTACCTTAAATTAAAACGCAAGTTGATCAAATATAAAATATTGCGTTAATAAAATACGCTTGCCCGCGTGTGCAACAAGACTTCGGTTCGTATTCTCACGGCGAAATAACTCGGTTAAATATTCAAACGGCGCGCGAGGAATAAAAATTGTAGGAATATAAATCGGTAGAGGATAAAACTGGAATCGAATTAACGTTTACAGGCCACGTTAGCATTGGGGACGTATAATGATTATATAATAACCGCGACGGTGGCTACAAATCGTGTACGGTACGACAATCCCGAACACTCGCGTCTATTTATACGTGAAAAATTAGCGCTCGTCTAAACGAACGTGGAATAAGTGGAAAAAAGTACGTTTTCGACGAATTTTTACGAAACGCCAGCGCGTTCGCCTAACCGAACCTTCTTTTTTCTCAATAAATCGGCAGTACTGCCCTGGTACGTCGGCGGATATTACTTCGGGGCAGAACCTAACCTAGCCATTTTTTTTTTCGTATGGTATCGGCAATACTGAAGGCAGTACTTAGGACAACCTAGTCGCCATCGTTTATTGAAAAACAATATATACAAAAAATGGTTTCACAAAAACGATCGTTCTTAATGAGAAAGGCGAGCGACGTAAGCTATCCTCACGTTGTTTTACGTGCGTCAAATCTAATTTACAATAATTCTTAAAAACTCGAAGAAAAGTTTTCTCAACAATTGAAATGAATGGTGCGCGGTGACAGGACAATCCTCTGCCACGGGGGGCAGCCATTTACATCATCTTCTTGATAGCTTAAACTAACACATGAACGAATCGAAATCAAGACAGTCCCCTGAGATGGTACCACTTACATCGTCCTACCAAACCTAACCTAATCACGTACAATGTACGTACAATTACGTAACGTAACGGAATCGCTAAGCGAAACACCTTGTTTATGTCTTTTTCGCGAATTCCGCTATGTTTCGTCTGCCTGTTTAGAGGACCACAGGCCGATCGTTCATATTTGCCGTGATTTACGAACACTAACCCGAACGACGTAACCGAACTTTGTTACCTATAGATATGACATTTACGTAGAGCAACCGCGATGGCCGATTCAAAATGGTGACCAATAATTAACAATCGCCACAACGAAATTATAGTCAGTTGACCGAAAACGCCACCAAATCCGTAGGTAATTAGGCGAATTACGTAGTAATTGGCACTCGATAAAAAAAATAACGAGATAAAAATAACCACACACGCGGAACGACGTAATACGTGCACGCGAGTTCCGCGCACCGATCCGGCCCACGACGAAATTGTACCGGTAAGGAGGTAGGAAACGCCGCCCGAAGAAAACGTCGCGTATAACGTAACGCCGAAAGACTAGCCGCTGTGGACTCGGAGGCGTCGTCAGAGCGGCGGAAGAATGCGATCGATTTCGGGAGATCGCTAAAGACAGACGGACCGGGCCGCGGTAACCGTCTGAATAACGCAAACGCGGTTTGGGGGACCTCGCGGACAGAGGAAAGAATATTCTCGAATTTCCGTATTCGCGTTCTAAACATTTACCGCACTGTTCGACGCGCGGTTGGCATTGCGCGTATCGAACAACGACGAATCGATTACTCGGTTATTCGGGTGCTTACGTCGTTTATTGCGTACGTTAACGTCGGCACGTGTTGTCGTGACACGGCCGTTACAGCGGCAGGGGGCGCGAAACGGTCCTAAAAACACGGACGTAAAAACGCGATCAGGATTCGTCTCGGACGACACCGTTAATACGGAGCCACCGGAATCCCGCGGGTCCCGTACAATAGTATTATAACGCTATTACGTTGTTTTTATTAGAACGAAAGAAGTCGGCGGGGTTGCTGCTAGTGTGACGCCTATAAAAAGAACTAGTGTACCGAACTGCCGAACCCGGCGCGTTGTTAATGAATTAAACGCGCGAAGGTACGCGCGGGCGTATTCCGAATGGTGGATTGAGCTATAAAAAAATATACGACCGACGCGAGATTACGAAAAAAAAAAAAAACATCGGGACGACTAATTTTTTCGCTTTTTGCCGTCCGCTCGCCGAGTGTTGAAAACAAAACGAAAAATAAAACACGAAAAAGGGAGAAACGCCGAAGCGATTATGATTTCTAAGATACTATTTCAAACGTAAAATCCAATTTGCCGCTTTAACGAGGCCGAGACGCGTTAAACTTCTTTGGGTGTAAACAAATTAAGCGAGTTTCACAAATATGTACGCGCGCGTCCGGCAGTGCGGCAGTAGTTGGATGGGGGGGGGAGGGAAGCTAACGGCGTATTGCTGTACAACCGTGTATATGTATATCGGTTGTCGCGGCATCTATTATCCCGCAGAAACACGGCTCGGCTCCCTATTGTTCCGCAATGTATTTGGGCGAAACGTACGCGATATCCGCTTAGACCGACGCGTAACGTACCGCTTGTCACTCGGACTAGTATATGAACGCATACGTACATATAGGCAGAGCCGATCTTAATCGCCCGATATAATTATGTAATACAATACGCGTAAGTAGATTTAAATAATTATTTAGTGACTCGGTGAATCGCCGTCTCGTAATGTGCTTCGACCCTAATATAGATTCGTATATATTATATAGATTTCGAATATTTAGAAAATATAACGAAAACGTAATATTTATATATATATATTAGCGGCGCGAAAACATTCGAAAAATCGTGCGCACAATGGCGAACAATTTGGAATAGCTTCATTTTTACCGATTCAGTGAAACGCGATATTACGAAAATTCCAAAAACAAAACGATATACACGTTTTCCAAAACATATTATTACTAAAAACGTTTTTTTTTGCTAATGACGAAACTATACAATCACGCGCAGACTACACGCTTTGTCCGCTCTTTCGATTACCATTCGGACGATTCACGTCGATCGAATTTAATACCGTCGCGTGATTACGCGAAATTTCAATTTTCCCGTAAAAACTAAGTTGGTTTCACGTTTAGGGTCTGTTTATTTGTAAAAAGATCAACAACGGTTGAATCCAAAGTCAATGTCTTCCTCAGTTCGAAAATCGACTATAAAAAGAAAAATCGCGTATACCGGTACGTTCGATGTTTTCGTTTCACGATCGACTCTATTTTCTATAAAAAAAAAAGAAACCGCGAGTACTCGAAAATGAATTCTAGAAACTCCTACTATCCCGTACAATTCTATCCCTCAAGGAACTCACCTTGTCACGGTGTTCTGATCTGTGATCTGCGGGATCTCTTGACCAAGAGTTCCGGCCACGAATCAGAGGAAACGGACATGGACCAAGAATAAGGCATTAAGGACATAATGATATTAAGTTGACCACCGATATAAAATCGGCGCTGGCCAAGGATATGAGGACACGATTATAGGCCGAGATTTTAAAAAGCCTTAAGGAAAATGCATAAATGACACAGTTGGGCCTGATATATAAAGTTAAATTGGCAACTGTAAACGGATTTATATGGCTATAAATATTGGAAATCGGAATTTGGATGATAATAAAGAGTGGCTGAGGCAAGCGGACAGTATTTGGATATAAGCGTCTTTAGTTTTATGGGATTTATCCCGGTATTTGGTTTGAATGAGACGCACCGATAGCCGGCGTGGTGGCCAGAATACGGGGAGGCTAACTTGGTAATGAGCGACCCGGGTCGACCCACCGATGTCAACCATGTATAAACCTAGTCGGTGCCACGGTAGTGGGAGTTGACGCTAGTGGACTGTGGATGATTTAGTTCGTCGACTTGGTCCGATCCGGCGCACCGTGCCCCACTTTTGGCTGAGGTGCCTACTTCGGCGGCAACGTGGTGGTTGTGGGACAGGCGCGAGATAGTGGAACAATTAAACCACTTCACCCAGCGGCAGGGACCGGGTACCGAACGACGTCAGACGTCCCGGTTCCAGAACAGGGTACGGATCACTGTGAGTAGTTTCGGTGCTAGTGGCCCATACCGACGACTCGTGACTTCTTCATGTGCCACGGCGCGCCTTGAATAGCGCCAAGGGCTAATAAAAAAAAGGTGCGTCGGGATAAAGGGGCTTGTCCCTCAAAGCCTTGGGAAACACGTATCCCGTACGATTCTACGTTGTACATTCGCGCTCGTTACGTAATTCGCGTTTTTTGTCTATCGAATAATTAGTAGGCGGTGAACGCGGCGAATGGCGTGGAAAACGTTTGTTTCCTATGAAACGAAAATACATCAACACGTCGTTCTATTCGTATAATAAACATTCGATATTACGATAAAAGTTGGCCTAATTGCGCGAAACCCACACCCGTTGTTGGATGTGTCGCGTTCGCAAAGCTACGGCCACGCAACAGTGAGAACGTCCCCCTGCCCACGGATTACGCTATTCTTCCCCGACACACTTTCACCGGCCAACTCGAGGTGATTTCGCGTGTTGCACCCTTACACACGTTTCAAACGGGCGGTTTTCCGTCGTCCGCGTTTATTTTCCGTTTAAACAATAACCGAGACCGCCTACGTATATAGAGTGAGCCGTTTGGCGGTTTCTTTTTGAACGCGAATATTGTTCGAATAATTCATCCGAACGAGAAAGTCTCCGATTATTTATGGAATACAATTTCGCTCAAAATCTCCAGCGGCTTAGCGCGTCCTATGAGCTCAATGTTTGAGTACGGTTTCCGACTCAATCACACGAATGGCTCGATCAATATACAATTGAATCGTTTGTCCGCGTAACGTCGATATATTACGGTACCCCGGCCAATCGACATCACCGAAACGGCTCGTTACACGATTACCGAACTTGGTGCGCGAATGATATTATAGGCTGTAGTACTGCATGTGGTTCCGCTGAGACCAAAGGTCGTCCAGGCCCTTTAATTGCAGGCCGTAAAACGTATGGTCAACGTGCCTCCGTAACGTTCACCGTTGACCGAAATGACATATTTCCGGCGGGATTTTCGAACAAAAATTGGCCACCGCTCCGCGCAATGTCGACAACGTCTAGGTTAGTTTAAACTATCCGTTTAAACGAAATTATATTCCGTATATAATCGGAGACTTTTCGTTTTCTAATAAAGTCGTACAACGCGAAAAGAACGTATTCGCTTTCGTTTTATCGCGTATTTACAAAGAAACCGCTAAATAGCTCACCCTATATCAGAGAGGTGGATTAGCATAGCGTTCGATGCACCTGCGAGTTCTCGGGTAAAAGAAGCCGGGGCCGCGATGCGGACGGGCGCGTAACGGTTAACCGCGACCCGGGATGGAGAAGAACTCGCGGGCGCGACAAAATGGTCTCTCTACATACGCCGCCCGTCGGTATCCAAAGTCTATCGTTTTAACCGAACAATATATACGTATTGTTTAGTTCGGTGTACGGTCCCCCATCGTTTATGTGTGAACAGCAAACACGTGGCTCTCGTCGGGGACCGCCGCCGCCGTCGTCGTCGTCGTCGTCGTCGTCGTCGCCACGATGAATAGTCGCCCCCAACGAAAGCGTCCTAACCCCTAGTGGCGTATACGTATATATGGTCGGCCCGTCACCCTCGACAACGGGCCGCGGTTAACAACGCTGGCGCTATAGCTTTCCTGTTATACGTCGTCGTCCCCGCCGGATCGCGCGCGCGGCCATCATTATCATCGATCCCCGACGCACACTCCCTTATAACCGCGTCGGAAAAGCCGCGGGCTTTAATAGTCCCATCAAACGCGATCTTATTTTCCCCTTATATATATAGACACACGTACACTTAAAACATCTTCAATTCCGTCCACGGGTGCTTTCCGATTCCGACGCGTTTTAATGACACGACTCGGCCATAATCCTATTGTTTCGTATATATATATATATACACGTTTGTACAAAACGGTTACGTTGTCAACCTTCGGTAATGTCATTGTGCCGGTCGGGTGGTGACGTGGTCGCGTCGCGGGCACGGATTATTATATAATATCGCGTTTGCCCGATACGGCCGTTCGATAAGCGCGCGTTTATTTTGTTTCGCGGCCGCGTTCTCGCGCTCGATGCGCGCGTTAACGACGGCGCGAGTAATCGATACAACGGTAACGTGACCGAAATTAGAAAATTACCGCGCTCGTTACGATTATTTAACGGTTTACCGGGCGGGTCGGTCGGCCCACCGGCTGATACGCTAGTTAAAATAGCCCGATAAGATATTATCCTCCGACGTTTTTAGCCCGCCCGTAGGGGCACGAGGAAACCGGCCGTTTCGAACGATTTGTCCGGAAAACACGAACATTTATGGCGCCTTGTTACGGCAATTATTATCGTATATCAACTATTGGCCACCGCGTTTCGCCGGTGTAATTACGGTATCCGAACGGTTTTTCGACTATCCACATTTTTTACCGCGAACACTACACGCCTATAAACGACACGATCGACCGTTCGGTGTTAAACGCGTAAACCTAACGCGAATCGTACGCGTTTTACGGCCGTTATCGCCGTTCGAAAATTGTATTCGCCGTTAAAACGATAAAAATTGTGTTATTCGACCCGGTCGCCAGGTCGAATTCCAATAAACCGTACGGAACGCTCGCCCAATTAATCGGAATTTACTCCGACGACAGGCGAAAACCGTAAAATAATTCGTCGCTTGTTCAAAGCGTAGTCGTATACCTCTCGTACAGTACGTGTCTTTGGTACGTTTTAACGATTAATTCGTTTTTCGATCTAAGCCGGCGGCGAAACGACGACGTGTAATAATTAATGAACCGAAAACGCGCGCGAAGTTTTCGTTTTTCGGGAATTAAGGGACGCGAAAATACACACGCGCGCGCGCGTGACGTTCTACCGAAAAAGTCGAATTCGTTAATTACGGATCGTCCGCGGCCGCGGATGTAGCGAAATTACGAACCCGCGGCCGGCGAACGTTTAAGCGCGCCCGGGCCTATTGCTGTTCACGCTACGCCGCGTCCACCTAACCGCGCAATTTAACGACGGATCACGAAGACGTTCGACGACAACGACGGCGACGACATACCGGCGATAAACTTCGAACCAACTGTACAAGTGTGTTTAAGCCGCTCCGCCGCTCGGAATAATTATCGGCGCCTAAACGGATTGATGTGTACACCGTGTACGCGGTACAGCAACGCCGGGGTACACCGACGTCTGGGGGGGGGGTAAACCCCAAATACCGCGACTATAACGTCTCACGGTAATACGGCGAATCGTGTATAATTGTCACGCAATATGAAAATCGCGTTTCGATATTTTTTCGAACGCGAGTATTACAAGAGGCCTATCGGGAGAAAAGAAAAATTTCGAAATTGCTCGCGAACCGTTCGGTCGATCGGGTTCCCGCAAAAACCGCTGTCGATCTACGCTTATTTGTAACAAGACGCCTTTCGTCGTATCATTTTTCGCGCTACGGCCGGTCGAACAAACGCGTGTAGTGACCGAAATAGCGCAACAGTAATAACGAAAGACTTTTTAGGGAAGCGGTCGGGCGTTAAATTTTGCGTTTTACTCGAAAAATCAATTTCAGAAACCCGGACAATGGTTCCACGGGCTTATATAGAAAACCGTTTGAGGAGGAACCATACCCGACGCTACGAGCGGTTTACGCGTCGTTTTCAACGTATAAACGAAATTCGAGAACAATCGCGGACACGAACCGTCGCGGAAAACGAGTTCGGCGCAGCGTACGCACAGTGGAAAAGAAGGCCGGGAACATTGTATAACAAGCAATGGGGGGGAGGGCGTCGAAGGGGACGAACGAATTTCAAATTGTATGTACGGTGATAATATTTAAAATTTGGTCTTTTTTTTAACAGACTTCTTATATATATATAATTCGTATCGCGCGCGATAATTTAATCTAAATCGATTACGATCTAAACGATTGTGTGTCGATCGCGTAATATTTAGAGTCGATAAAGTTTATTTCGTTTTATAAACTCCCGAATGAAACGAAGCGCGCGTTGGTTCCACGACTTTTTGATTTTTTTCTATATTCCGAACACTCTTCCGTGTACGTGGAGTAGATCTTAGATGATCTCGACGCGCGTTATTCTCGTACGTTTTTCGATTTTCGCCGCTGGTTTCCTCGAGTTTAGTTTAAAAGGATTCGGTAAAACAAACGCCCCCGATACAATTTTCGACACGTTCGTTTTGGATAATTTTCGTATTTTTAAGAGCTCGAAATATGACGCCAGTTTAGACACGGGCAATATGTTCGCGATATTCGTCGTATTTATTAGTCGTAAACAACTATTGGCGTCGTTCAGAATCGTTTTTCGAATACGCGATACATCGCTTTCGAATTGAAAATAACAATAAAACTCGCGAAATACGTGTGTGTATATATATGTATTTTTAAAATAAAAAAAACGCCGTTCGAGCGGAACATCGTACAAATGTACGCATAAAAAAATCGTATAATTTTAAATAACATAGTCAACCGACGGGCGAGTGTAATATTATTATACGCCGGAACGTTTTTTCGTACAGTCTGTATTTACTTTATTGCTGTCACGCCGTTCGCGAATTAAACGCAATCGAAAGCGATTGAAAACTCGCTGTTTACGTATAATACAAACGTTTATAGAAGGGGTTGGCGTGACGGGCCGGCGAGCGGGAAAAGTCGTCGCCATCCTTGGGGCGCGCGGACGGAGGCATAAAGAATAAAAAGTCGTTATCCGGCGTCTCTTTCCTGGGGTTCGTGTAGCGCTGGCGCGCGCGAAAATGGGGTTCAAAAAGTTTCGCCGGGACAAACGCGAAAATCGGCGCGTACGATCTGAAAGAACAACGCGGGCAACGGCCGTGGAACGACTCGTAAACGCGGGCGCCGTATACTTACTACGGCCGGCGAAATCGATGGCGGGCGTAAAGTTTAAACGATCGCCGAACGTAAAGACGATTTAGATAAGTGATACGGTTTTTGACCTTAGTCCGTCATTAATATCGGGTAGACCGTCCTTGCGTCGTTATACCAGTAATACGACGCGTTATTCTTAAAAACGTTTTCTTATTACCCCAGTTTGTTTCTAGTCGTATTTATTCGAACGATACGCTTGTTTAAGTATACGGCCCTAACATATATATATATATATATATTAACGATGATCGAAACGAGACGGACGTTTCATACTAATTTTGGAAAATCGAGTCTTCGTCGTCAAAATTAACTCGGTTTACAGGCGCTTTATGCAACGTGGGCGTACATCGACACAATTTAACGAGTAAAAACGTAAACATTTATCGGAGATAATTCGTAAACGTTTATTTCCGTGGTACGGGGTAATTTATAAATCACGCCGCGAGTAACTCGCGATAATATTAAAAATCCCGGAAATGTTTCGGCGGGTGTTCGGACCCCCAGCCCTTCGCTCGCGTCATCGTCGCTATTAATATCATTTTCGCCGAGATACCATTTGCGCCTAGAACCAAACGAAATCCGTCTTAAACGTAAAAGCGCCGGATACGTGTAGGCAATAATGAAAAGGTTCACGCCGAACATTTCTCGGGTGTTCGACCGAAAGCCATGCAACGCCAGTGCGTCATTGAACGATATACCGTAATAATATCCTATTTTCGTTTTATTCGTTTATTTTGTACGCGCGGCACGAGAACGTTTCCCGCCCCGCCCCGCCCCGTTCGATTTTGCACGACGAACGAAAAGTAACGAAAATATTCGCGTAATTTTTCAAAAATAATAATTTCTAGAACGTTCGGACGTTTTTTCCCTCGTGGTTTAATGACACCGCCTTGGGGTCGTATTTCGGTGGGAAATACGCGTTGAACCGTTAATGGTAAAAACTAAAAATTAGTTAAATTATAGCGGGAAAATAGTATTTTCAATTACGCGTTGGAATTGTCGCGACGAACTAATCATTTTCGTAGCGTTAAATTGAAAAAAAAGTTTATTCAAAATTCATTTTTGATTCAAACGCTATTCAATGTGTGTGTATGCTATATATATATATACCGACTATGAAAGTGGATTAACATTTGAATTTCTAAGATGTATAGTCAAGTAATATCCGTAGCGAAGGTCGTTAATAGCGATAGTATTATTACGCGTACGAAGTCGTAGTTGAATGAAGAGAATTGTGAGATTTCAGTTATGGTTAGATTAATTAAGTTTTGGTATTTGCATATCGCCGATAGTATTATTGCTCGTGGCATAATGAACCTCCCAATGAGACAATGGAAATTATCATCCGTAATGATATTTCATATTATATTTTAAGTAGAGCGTAATCAACATTTAATAACGTATTTTACGTTTATTAATATTTTAGCGTAATTTAGGTTAACGCTATCGATCGGCATAAATTACGCCGTAAACGTATCTCAAAATCCTACTCGAACAATGAATATTATACACACACACATCTATATTACGCCCGCGCACAATTATAGATGGGTAGTAGAGACAAATACGTATTTCGCGACTAGACCGTAACTGTATAAACTAAACGCGAGTAATATATTACTATTAGAAGTACGTCGTTTATAAATATATTTCCAATCGAAATTCCCGCGTCGCTTTCGCTTATAATAATTAAATCGTTTATTCCGTCGTATTATTAACTTAAACCAAAAATCCACCGTGATATTACCGGAGATTACTACTTATTGGTCGTAATATCATTATTACGACCAACAAGTTTAATTACGCGGACGTTACATAATTAACGCGAGAGTTTATAAATCGGTCGAATTTGAATTCTTAAAGTACAAAAACAAATCCACGGGACGATAGAATATTAGCATTAAACGCGTAGCCGAACCACCCGAGCTAAGACCGGACGCGAATAATTTATTAGTTATCCTATGGCGGCGGTCACGAAATGGAGGGACGAGGGAAAGAACCGAGGACCGTCGACGCACGAACAACGGCCATCAGGAGTCCAACCGGTGGTCGCGTGTGTGACGCAATTAACGACGGTAAAATAGCGGAAAGTTCGCGTGGCTCGACGTTACGCGACGATTTGACGAAAACCGTTGACGCGAAAACGTCTTTAAAACGATTCATAACCGTAATAATTTTATAGTATTTATAAACTGGCCATACCGAAATCTCGGAGATATGACAAAACGACGCGTCGCCATTGTTCGCGTTACCAGTTGCGCGTGGCTCGAGCCACGTGTGTCGCGTATTTTCCAAAAATAAACGACGCGTTTCGTACGACATAATAATAATCGTTTCGTGAACAACCGTAATTCGAATAATCGTTAATTACCGTTACGTTTACGATTTACACATATTCTGTTCGTCGCGAATCTTTCGTTTTCTTTCGCGTTCTTTCCACGCGCCCGTCGCGTCGCCAATATACGTTTATTATACGCCCGAATAGGTTACGGTTGTCGCTGTAATCCTACCCGTCCGAGTTTTCGGGTTTTCCGTTTAGTTAAAAAAAAAAAAAAAAAAAACACAACGACAATATCGAAACGAAAATCCGGCGAAATAATAATAAGGGGACCGCCGTTACCGCCGTACGGAGCCGTTCAAACAAATTGTTTATCGAGTTTGGGATAAATGTGCGCGCCTTGCGTGTATACACATATCAGCTTCCTTCCAGACTCTCTGGGGGATTCTATTCCAGTAGGTATATATAGTTGTGTACGTGGCCAATTTCGGTGTTTGGTTTGCGACTGTAGGAGAATTCCGTCGAGGATATTTTTCGTGACCATTCCCTCCTCCCACCCCCTCCGGTTCGTTATATAAATATACAACGCGAACTCGTCGTCGTCGTCGTCCGCCACGCCGGCGTCGAATTCGCGCGAATGGCAGCGCGTAAAGCGATGTAAGTCGCTGAGCCGTGCAGTCTCTCTTCCACTTCCGCCTCGTCCATCCACTGTGTGGAACAACGTTTTCGTACGGCGCGCGCTTTTTACCCCAACAAATTCTCCCGTCGTCTTTGTCGCGCCGGATTTCCCCGCGACGGCAAAAACCGTAATTACAATACAACCGCCGAAAACACGCGAGCGCGCGCTGTAATCGCGAGTAGAAATCTAACGCCGGCGGAAAGTGCTCGGAAACGCCGTCACGGGCGCGCCAGCCGTCGCGGCCGGAAAGCGTCGTCACCCATAAACCTTAGGTGCTGCCGTTTCGCCCTCTTCCCGGATTCGAAGACCGCAGTGAATTACTTGGAGCGGGTGAGGAGGAACACCCCGCACACCAAACATTCCGCGATGGAACCGACAAACGTTTTGTTTAACAACCGGATTCGCCGACCTGGATCCACTCGGGCCCTAGGCACGACGACTGTGCCCGTATCCGGGAGCGCGGCGGCGTTTATAATCTGGGGAATTCGTTAATTCCGCAAAGGCGAACTCACCTTCGCGTCCTTAAAAAACAATTCAAATCGTCTCGTGGTAATGACGACGACGACTACAACAACGTATATTCCACAAGTGGGAAAATCGAATATTTTTTTGTTTTCGGAGTTTCTCAGATCTTGGCGATCTAATACATAGCGAATTATGTAAATTTATCTCGGAACGAAGGAACGATAAATGGGAAAAAATTACGAACGTTCGGCGAAACGAATAGAATTGTACGCGTGTACCTTTCGGCGCGCAACTAATATTTATTCTCTCGAAGACCCGTTAATTGAAATTACCGAGATACAGTCATTTACGATCGAAACCAGTTTAAGGCGGAGGGAACCAGTCGGGCGTATTACTATCAAGTCGCCAGTATATAAATTCGGGCGGTAGAGAACAAAGATAAGGCGGTTGTGTTCAGTTCGGTGCCGGGTCACCGGGGGGGATTTACCGAGGAATTAAATAGTAAATAGACTCGACTGGCGTGGTGGTCAGCTAATTTACAATTCATCGGTCCCGAACCAGCCGTTGACCCATATAACAAATACAATACCGCCGTACACCGTAGGTATAAAGTTGGGATTTATCCAGATAGGGTGTTGACGGTCGATAAATAATTCGTACTCGAAATAATTTGTTTTCAATCGGACGACATGAACGCGTTCTCGGGAATAAAATAACTTGAATTTGTGTGTGTTTGTGTGTATAAGAGAACGCGGGAATTAATTAATAGTAAAGTAACGCGTAAACGTTTTTTTTTTCCATAAAACGTTCGCGTATTCTAACGGTCATTTTACAAGCGACTTGATTCGATTTAAAGTCGAATTAAAAATATAAACCGGCGATTAATTAAATATCCCTAAGGACGGTTGTGAATACGAATAAGTACAGCGGCCATTATAACGAATAAAAAACGCTCTATCTAGGTTTGTAATAAATCAATTACCTAAGAAAACCCCGATAAGCGTTCGCCTTGTAAAATATGTTCGACATTTTTTTCGGGGCTTTGAATTTTAATATAAAAATAACTTACGTATGCGAACGGTGGAAAACTATATTGCGCGGTTTTATACAATGGTACAATAATATTCTGAATAGGTTAAACTTTAAAGCTGCGTATAAAATTCGACGTAAATAAAAAAATACTTTCGAGAGAGGTCGAAAACACTGTTTGAAAAATAATGTTTGAATTTCTTTCAGATATTAAAGAAAACTTTATTAGATATCGACGTCTGGGGCTTATAATTTATATATATATATTGGGCTTCAAACGTTTTAAATTTTCATTTTAAATAATCATAAGGTAACCTTTGTTTAACTTTAAAAATCCGATACGAATAAACGATAAATATATTAACTGGAACGTTCGAAATGTATTTAAAAAACAAATATACAATTTTGAACAAATCGTTCTGTTTATAGTCTGGATCTATCACTCGTTAATATATCTAAATATAAATATTTGGCGCAATACACGGGTTACTATATTTATTAATTTAATATATTAAATATTATACTAAACAGTTCGTCGAAAGCGTAACGACCGAAATATAGAAGTTTTTTTTACCAACATATTACGGTATAGTTTATAAAATGTATTTTACTTTATAATTTGGTTTAGGTGAGATAGACGGTTAAGATAAGTTTTTATTCTAAATTAAACTTTCCAAAATCTCTCGACATTAACCTGAAAGACATTTTCTTTTTGCCAAGGTAACAATTCATTTGTAAAAACTTTGCCCATAAACCATTTCTTTTAACATTACTTAAGTAATATATACGTAATCCTGATGCACTAATACTGACTCGCTTATTTTTATATTTCTAAACGACGAAGCGAAATTTTTAAACGGATTTCTTTTGTTACATTTTATTAAGATGGTCTTAAAAGTTAATTTATATTTATTAAAATATTAACGGGAAACGGCATTTTATTTCGGTATGGATTTAAGGTAGTTAAAAATAAAATGACACGACGAAAAATTATTTATAAAAATGTTTCGAAATTAATTTCGTATATACGTTGTTCACGCTTTTCGGCAAGAATGTATTTCGATCGAATAATATTTATTTAAATCCGCGCCGTTAAATAGGCGTACCGAATAGACGAATACTTGCTCGGCTAAAGTTTTCGCCGCGAAAAAATTTTATATCGTTTGTTTAAAACGAAGTTGGTTTAAGAATATAAATATTTAGAATATTTCAAACTTTATTGCGAGAACGATCTATTTCTTAATTATGTATGACGTACTTGAACTTTGAATTTGTACACGTAAACACGATAAATTATGTACAATATTTCGTCGTTCCAGTTAAATTTAAAGTTATATAATATGTTTAATTGATTCGTGGTATACAAGTATAAAGACGTACAGCAATGGCAAAATTTAACATAATTTATTCGTTATTCGCTAGTTAACGAATATTATTAACTATGCAACTAAGTGTTCAACATTTTTAAGTACAGTTCGAAACGAGTCGAATTAGGTTTTTTTTCGAAATTCCGTTAATTTTTAACGACGCAACGACACATGTTGACTCTATTGTTTGTTGGCTGCGTAATTTTGTACCGTATATTGTTCATAATAAATCCGTAAGAACAATTTCCATCGTCCGTCTAATGACGATCCGTATAATTCTTATCGGGCCAAAATACCGCGGGTACTTCGAAACGAAACGTTTTTCTAAAATAGAACGAACGTTTTTTTTTTTTTTTTTGGAAAAAATTCGAAGATATCGACGGTATAATGGACGGCGGGTAAGCGCGTACGTGCTACGGAACAAAGTTGTTCGAAAAAAATTACGCGTAATACGAGGACGGGCGAACGGACTTCTAGAGACGCGTTAATTCGTCGGCATTCGAACAACGGGCGATAAACTTTCGCAAATGGTCGTCCCACTGTACAAGTAGTAAGCCAACGCGACAATATCGGAATATGAAGTAAGTAGGGCGAAAACGGTAAAAACGGTGTTCTCCCGCCGCAAACACCCTCGTCCGCCCGCCACCATCTCACCCCTTCGCCTATCCACCATACATATTGTCCGGTATTATACGCTGAAAGAATAATCCTAAAGCGCGCGCGCGTCTATTATTATTATAATAAGCTCGCGAATTTCGCCTATCGCGAACGCCTTCGAACGGACTTACGTGTACCGCGTATACGCGAAAATGGCGCGTATATTATACTACCGAAAGTGTATATGTATATACGTAGGCGATTACGGCGTGTGTGGAGAAGCGGACTACTACGTTCGGAGTACGTATATAATAATAACGCGCGAGAACGCGGGCGATTTCGTATATTTATTCGTCTTATCCGACCCGACCGCCACTCCCTCTCCGCACCCACCACACCACACCGCACCCGGCACCACTCGCGCCCCGTATACATGGGTAACTTCTTCGCCCGTCGTTCGTCCAATGTGTTTTACGTTCCGACCCGACGGAGGCGGTGTGGAGGGGGTGGTTGTGTGTGTGTGTGTGTGTGTGCCCGCGCGCTACGCACTTTAGGTAAGACAGAACCGGAAACGTACGCGTAATAGAGCTCGCCGAATAAGTTTATTGGCCGGCCGTACGCTACCGGTGAAAAGGAATGTAAATTACCGCCAAATGCGTTCGAAGGACGCGCGAGACGGTTCGAAGCTCTCCTTTTACCACTCCACACCCCTCCGTATCTCACCGACATCACGCGCGAACTTTTTCGATTCGATTTCGTCGATTTTATATTCGACCGCTTGTATGTATCGAGTAAAATGTGATTACGATACCGTTTTATAATACGTACGTTGTACGTTTATTTTCGTTTTAATTGTCGCCGTTAGATATTATAAAATATTTACTAACGAAATAACCGACGAACGCGTGCGTATACTACTAACATATATATATATATTCGCGCGCCTGCTAAAGTTCTGAAACTTAATTACGAGGAAATAAATATTTTTCGCGTTTTCTGCTCGATACTCTGGTCCAATTATGTCTAGAAATTTCGTTATACGCTTTGTTAGTTATGGTATTTTCACGTTTTAAACGCTACGGTATATACCTTATTGTATATTAACGATACCTTTCGGTTAATAACCTACCGAAAAAACAGAGTAAATTCGTAAAAACCGCGTAAACGTTTAACAATTACAAACGCAAAGTTGATAACGTTTACACATTATCGAACTAAATCGTATTAAATCGTTATAAAAAATGATAGTACAACTTCGACCGGTACGAAACGTATAAAACGTATAAAGAAAAAAGTCGTCTTATACATTATTCAATAATAAAAATAATAATACGCGATATTTATGGTTCTTTACCGAAAATGTATTATATAAATCAATATCCCGGCCACAATTCCCGTCGACTTATAAACCGTAGCGTAAATTTAATAACAACGATATTAGATAGACGATATTTTCAAACTCGCGAATCGTTTCGAGAACGAGTAATTTATAAAAACTTCTAAATATTGTTTAATTACTCGATTATTACACGCCGTATTTACTATTTACGCGAGTTGAACGTAAAAAACGTCCCGCCCACGGTTATCTACCGTATAAGTACGCTCGGGGTCGTTCCACGCTTACGTATAAACCGACAGCTCCGTTGATCCGTCGATCGTGTCGTCACACAACTCGAAAACTTACTAAATTTAATCGATTCGATATTTTTTTTTTTATAAAAATACAATTTATACGAATACAATCGTATATTATCATCCGAATACGGTTATCGTCCTTTTATCGTTATGATAATTTCACGCGTTAAACTTCTTAACGTTTTTAAGGATTACCGAATCCGAAACGGCGACGAAATATTAAAATTGATTGTAGAACAACGTACGCAGTGTCGCGTGAATGTTCGCCGGGTGTTGTCGATCGGAGTAAATATCGCGGCGGTTTATTGACCTGTCGCGTAAACATAGTAAATCGTGGGACGTCGCGCGCAAGGGGTGTTTTTATTGTTGTTATAATCGTAATATCGATTAGCGAAATAAACGACGACCGGTACCGATCAAACGGGACGACGCGACTATTGATGTTTAGTCGATTTACGTTGCGCCGCCACGGCTACCCACGGGTGTTTGGACGAACGGGGACAACTAAAGCGCTCGCCGTAATCTATTAATCCGTATAAACATTCGCGGCGCGTACATCTACTAACAAACCGTCCGTCTTCCGACTGTTCCGCGGAACAATCTCAACCCGCCTTTGCGTCGCCGACGTCTGTCGCGGAAATTGAAATCGTTCCCGTTTCGTACGTCGCGTTCGTACGAGTTACGCTCCGAGCCCGCCTGTTTGATTTATCGATTTCGAAACGCAATAACGCGAGACGGGCGTGCGCGTGGAATAATATCGAATTCGGACGCAATTTCCTCGAACGTAAAATTCGGCGCGAATGTACATTAACGCGCTTTTCTTATCGCCGACGTACTAAATAAATCAATAGGCCGTGGACGTACGATTATCGGCGTACATAATCTACGAAATTAAATATACGTAACGCAGTCGCCTACTGTGCATTAAGAAATCGCCGGGATCGGATAAAATCATCTCGTAATTTATATACGCTGTTTTTTTAAACGAATATCCTACACAGTCTTAGGTATACATAAATAACGCGATACGAATGATACGCGTAACGAACAAAATGCTATCTACCCAACATAAATCGTATTCGTACATGTTATGACGCGATATCGATACGATATATCACCAGTTCGTACATTCGCCGGTGAATTTATTATTAATTTATTGGACATTTACGAACGTTATCGTTCATTTACGTTCGGCAACGTAAATAGGATTTCGGTTACGCGGTACGTGTCGATGACCGGTGGCGGTCCGTTCGGGGAGCGAAAACGGTTAAGACCGCCCGGGTCGAACAAACGAAAATGTACGTAGTCGAAGCGCGAAGGGTGTCCGAAAAATAACGAGACTATTACTTCTATCGTTTGAAAAAAGGCGCCGCATCGTCTCGTTGATTAACGATCGTACAGTAAGTTATGGTGTACGATAAGACGAACGAGACGAGCCCGTGTCAAGCCTGATAGGGGCTTGTTTCGTTCGTGATGGACAATTTACAATCGCAAAACGTGTTTGGCGTACCTCTTGGCGCCGTTTTCGAGACGACTACGCCCGGGTCGACGAAACCGAATTTGTTCGTTATCGTTGTTTTTATTTTTTTTGTGCGCGGCTTAACGGCTACCCAGACCGACGAGGGAATGAAAGAAGTATACAAAAAGACAACTGTACATCGGCGGCGTAAAATGTTCTTAGAAGAAGAAACGACAGCGGCATTTTCAACCATTCGCCGGTCGACGTCAGCTGAGTCTAACGGCGTTAACTGCGGTAACCGTATTATAAGAAGTGGTCAGAGATAACGCGGAATCGATACGGACGGTAACAACCGTTATTGTTACGAAAAGATTGACGTGAGCGTCGTGTGTGTGTGCGCGTGTGCCCCGCTGGATACCGCACTTGCTGACAAAAAGAACGACCGCGAAATTGACGTTACAACGACGACCCGGCTCCCTCTCATCCCCTTCCTGTAATTTTCGGGCTATTCCGCCGACTTCGAAGCATTTCTTCGACGAATCGAATGCCGAGGTCCAGGCAAAGCGTTAAGGGACACGAACAGTGTACCGGTAGTGGCGGGAGAGACGGCGCGCGTTCTACGCGAGTGACGTTGTTTCGAGGAGGAATAATTTTGCTCCGAATAAAAAACGAACCGATTTTTCAGAATTGCCGTATTCTTTATTTGAACACCCGTTGTACGATAATGCTAGTTGCGAAACGCTCTAGTACACTAAAAACAACAGTCTTATACATAGTATTAAGGCAAAACTGCGGGTCCGTACACACACGCACGTTATCATTAATTTTGCAACGCGATACTACAGTTATACAAACATAATTTATAGCCAAGGTTCGGGACGTAACGTTCCGCTAAGAAATGAAATATGCGAACGCGCTGAAACGAACTTAATTACGCGTCCTTTTGTTTGTAGAATACGTAAATATATTGGGAACGAACGTGTGTCGACCGCGCGTAATTATTCGGAAATAGGCAAACGCGGGCGTTTAATTTGTTTTTTTTTTTTGACTAAACGTTTTTCCAAAATGCGGTTTTTTTAGAGATTTTATCCCGTACGATACGGTGACGACGACGACGACGACGACCGACGGGCTTTCGTTAAAATATCCCTAGTTTCAATTACTAAAAACGATTTACTATACGCCTTTCCGGCAAACCTACGTGTATACGTACATTTTTAAAACGCGCGCCTGATTATCGTATATTTTCGAGCCTGGATTCGTTAAACTATGGTAAGTATCGGTTCGTTATATTTCGTGTCCACACCGTTTCGTCGGTAAACGGAGAATTTCCCGTAATTTTTTCACCAGCCAGGTACGATGCATCGCAGTTGCGACGGAGCGCCTGTTCGGATCGCCGTGCGAACGTTCGACGAAAACCGTCGACTATTTGTTAATAATCGAATTAAACGTGAAACGTGACGAAAAAGTACGCCAAACCGTCGTAATTATTACCGTCTAATGAACTCTTCCGCGAAATAATATAAACCTAACCAAACCGGCGTAATTCTTTACGTTCCCTGGGGCGAAAACAACGTCGTTCGTTTCCTAACGTAACGCGCGCAATCGAATTAACTTTTTTCGCTCGAAACCCATCGCGATCAAACAAGTATAAAAGCGACATGCGCGACGGTAAAAATTCTAATTTCGGAATTATTCGCGTCGTATGAAACATTTATCCGGTTCGTTGTTAATTTAGTAATTTTGGATCGAAAAGCGCGTACTAATATAACGATCGAATCGATTAAGCATAAATCCTACGGGAACTACGCTTGTACTATTTGTTATACGCAACGGTAGCGTTCTAGGCGCGTTATAACGCATTTTGTTTCGTTATAAATGATCGTTGGACAAATTCGACGTTACTCGCCTAACGAAAATATCGAACGTTAATTAAACAAAACCAGCGATCGGATTAGCGGAAAACGCGGGGACATTATAACGTTTTTGAAAAGTTCTAATAAATCTTAACGTCGATTTTAATTACGAAATTCGAGCGGTGGATTATGTACGTACAAAACATCCGAAATACGTGCTCGGAAAACTAATTAATTTCGTGAAAATTCGTTTTGGCAAAATATGACGCTCGAATTCATTAAAATTCGTCGAATCACATAGGCAACCGTGCAGGAAGATTTCGGATTTCCTACAAAGTCTACACGTGCGTATACGTATTCGCGTAAACCGTACACTTTGTCCGTCTTGGGTACTACGAACGGGCTAATGTTACTATTATAATTAATATATATATATACATATTAAGTCGTGATAAAAACTAAAAAAAAAAAAATGAACGGCATCCGTGAACAAAAGCGACGCGAAGAAAATTTTTAATTAAACTCGCGAATTTAACACGCTAACTATGAACTCGTACGAAAATACGTTCCGTACTCCGAGTAGGGACCCCGTACTTTATTAAACAGGAACTTCTAAAGACATAATACCCGAGTCTTAACACGTGGTAACTGACAAATAAGCGTACGTTGGCGTTGACGTTTATGTTTGCATACATTAATGTAACGGCAAAGGAATTTCCAGACCGTCGCGGAAAATTGGTGTGACCTACTTACCACGTCGCCTAATATTTACGAAACGTCGTACTAAACGAACGCGTTTGAAAACATGGCGCGATCGCTATCTCGCGAATATCGCCAGCTAAAACTAAATATTCGGATTATGTTTCGTACGGTAAATCGTATCCGGTAAATGAAAAACGTGTCTACGAAACGGAAGTGTAGACGCGCCGAAATACGTGTTCGGATAGACTTCGCCGATTAGTTACGTTTCGATAAGAACGCGGCGCGGTATTTATTTCAATTGTCGGGTGACGAGAAAAATCTTAACGCCGGTTCGACGTTTTGGAATAGCCGAATATAGGCGAGGTACGCGCGATATAGTTTTATTAACCGATTACGCGGAACGATCGGTCGGAAACGACGTGCCCGTACCGGAATACACGGCGGCGTACGAAACGCGAATAATAGTGTCGTTTAACGGGAGGAATGTCTACGTGGGTGCCGGGGAACCGTAAAGTTGTGCGCGAGAGTCGTGTGTGGGGGGGGAGCGATTGTCAATAATCATCGACACCGGGGCGAAAGACGTTTTAAACGGTCGACGGATACGGTAATAATAAAGTTAGCCCGAAGCGGGAAACGTTCGTTCGAAACCCGACCAGCGGCGAGACCCCGTCAATAAAATAATTAACGTCCCCTCAATCCCTCCCCCCCCATACCCATTAACCCGTCGGTCGTAATTTATTTTCTAAGCTCCGAGAAACTTCCGGTCGACAAATACGCGTATACGAATGAACGAAACTCCGCGTACACACACACACACACACACACACACACACACATATTCAAACTATTAAAGACGCTACGCGGCTCTCCTATTTCGAGGACTAATATAATTTACAAAGTCTCTCGACCGTTTCGACGATCTGTACGTTAAACCGTTTAGGTACGATAAGTTACCGTTGAAAATGAAACGGCGTACGGATATCGCGCGGAGTACCGCCGAATGTACGACAATTCTCCTATTCGTTACGTGCGAACGTACGCTGAATAAATACACGTGACGAACGCGTCGTTTGTGTACGAATATCGCGTTCTGTTTCGCATCCGGAGCGAATATTGCGGAACAGATAAACGGCATTCTGTGTTCGACGTTACGACGGGCGAAAATTTAC
>JAIPRN010000332.1:67243-88617 GCA_025469175.1 Geopemphigus sp. TES_GeoC_2020 | reverse complement strand
ATAAAATGTTGAAATTAGATGATCAATATGTTAATCAATTCACAAAAGTAAAACAAATCCATTAAGAATGGAACTTACTAGCTGAATCTAAATTAATTCTAGATGCAGCTACTTGTGACCAACTACCTGGAGCTGCACCAATATCTATTACACATTGACCTGGTTTTAATATTGAATATTTTTCATCAATTTGCAACAGTTTAAATGCACTTCTACACCTGTATTTAATATGTAAAAATAAATATGTTTTTGTTCAGTACTATTTTTGGCTATTCTATTAATTGTTTTGTAATACAAAATTGGTCACATGAATTATATGATTAAAATATATGTAAGATTTTACAATACCTGTAATTATGAATTTTCGCTTTTTCGACATAAGGATCAGTTTTTTGCCGCAATAACCATTCTTTTGAACTGTGCTCTCGGGTAAAACGTTTAAAACCTAAATAATCTTTGTATGTTTTAATTTTTCTCATTGTATGACAATAACGTCCTATATATAATTATAACTATATTAAAACAAACAAATCAACTCATCACTACAAGATTCCTCAAAAGTTGTTCAGTACTTTCAAAATTTGTCGAAAAATCGAATTACTAAAGTGATAAATTTATTAATGAGATTAGAGATAACAGTAAATGATAATACAAATTTGATGAGATTGTGCTTGGGAGAATTAAGAATGGAACAATAAAAAATTATATGTATATATCTTCTATATATAAATATACATATAATATTGTTCCAGGATAAGAAAAAAAAGATCAAATATATTAATTATATAATAAATTAAAAAATTAACTTAAGCTTTGTCTTTATTATAATTGTGTATTTATATTTCAGAATAGGTTTTATAAAGTATATTTAACGTTTAAAATATTAAATTTTTACTTTTTTGTATTTAATTGGTTAAGTATAGAAAACTGCATCATTTATGCTATTGTGAATCAATGTATATGTTTATAATTTCATTGAACATTGTACATTTAATTAACGCTTAATTTTCCTTGGATTGTAAGTATATTTGTGACATTTACAAGCATAATTATTATTGTGACAAGTTATTAATTCTTAATTTTTCGTTTTTAGTCTTCTGATGGACCATAACTATGATGAGAATGTTTTATTTAATCAATTTATGATATCATTTTGTAAATATTTCGAACAAACATTTTACGAAGCTGTTGAAAATGGTTGGTCTATATGTGTTCCTAGAGAAGGTTCTTTCACAAAAAATATGTACTCGGAAAAAGATTTCAATGATCATGTTTTAATACCCAGTAAAAATTCAGATTTAAAATTTGTTACAATTAGTGGCCATGATGTATATATAGACAGCCATGTGATTAAATGTCATCACGACAACCAGACAAACATGGTAGACATATTGTTTATCGAAACTTGTTATACAGAAGACAATCACTGTTATAAGGTAATATGTATAAATGGTCCTTTAACGAGTGCCACTGTATTGGAAGATATTATTGTTATAAAATCTGTACAAGATTGTTTAACATTTTTGTATTCAAAAAAGAACAAATTATTTTTGAAAGACTTAAGATATTTAATGGATGATTTTTTATTATCTAACGATTACAATAGTATGTCTATTGATGTTAAGAAAAAATCCATGGAAAATTTATATAATAAATGTTTAAAAAAATTAAACAATCATAATAAACAATCCAATAATTTTTTTCAAAACAATATTAAACTTGTAGTAGAGTATTATATCCAAAATAAATTATATAATGCCTTAATGAACAACATAAACGTTTTAATGGTTAAGAAAGATGCTAAATTAAATAAGCTTATACAAAATTATTTTAGTGCAACGATTGATATAGAAATGGATAAAGAAATAGAAACTGTGATACCAAATGCCAGATGTGAACTATCAAAATTGTATGCGCATAAAACTATTATTGGAAAATTTAAATGTTTAAAAGATACACTTTTAAAATTGTCAAATGGAAATAAATATTTTACTGTGGATAATCTTTTATGTGCTTTAGTCTATTTAGTCATACATTGTAAAATACCTAATTGGAATGCTCAAATATATTTCATGAAAAGTTTTGTTTTCAACAATATTAAAGACTTCGATGATAATTTCTATTTAACATCTTTAGAAGCAGCTATTGAACATATAAAAATTTATGATTTCAAGGTAGAATTATCAATTAACTTTCATGATTCAAATTGTGGTACTTTTTATAATTATATTTGTAGAGGAGATTATCATAAAGTTAAAGAAACTTTAGAATATGTAAAAATTCAACAATTTAGCCCAAAATGCCATCCTTTATGTGAATGCAATTCTTGTATGAAAGAAACATTAAAAGAATCAACCATTTGTGTGAAGTATATAGATGAACAGGGTCTGACTCCTCTTCATGTAGCAGCTTTTTATGGTTATCCACTTATTATTGAATTACTATTGGAATATGGATCAAACATAAACGCTTTGGATAATTTTTCACGTACACCAGCTCATTATGCTGCACTTAGAGGTCAACAGAATGCATTATTATTCTTGTTGCATAATAAAGCATTAATGATTGGAGATAATGAGGGAAATACTCCTTTGCATTTGTCTTGTTCAAACGGTCATGATGCTTGTGTTAAGGCATTATTATATTTTATGGAGTTTTCAGATTCAAAGTTAGATATAAATGTACAAAACAATCAAGGTGATACACCTCTTCATATAAGTTTTAAATGGGGTTATACTAATATAGTCCAAATATTAATTGAACAGGATGGAGATCCGTTAATATGTAATCGTAGAAGACAGACTTGTTTTGATTGTGCTCATAATTTCAAAATGGTTGAAATGTTTTCAGTTTACAAGAATAACAACAATGTAGAAAGAATTGTTAAAAGTAATGGTGATATGACATTTCAGCAAAAATTAATTGGAAAAATAATTACGGCAATATCTGACAGTGACATACGTTTAGTGCAACACTATTTGGGTATTGATGATGATAATCAAAATATAAACAAATTTATTGATGTGAATTATTACAATTATAAAGGGTATACTCCTCTCCATGCAGCAGCAATCTATGGTCAAACTAATATTTTGAAAATGTTAATCGGATATGGTGCAGATGTTAATTCATTAACAATTTTTGAACAATATACAGTGCTACATTTAGCTGTACAGAATAGAAAGAGTGAAATTGTTAATATTCTATTGGATTCTAAAAAATGTGATCTCAACAAACAGGATAATTGTGGCAATAGTGTATTGCATTATGCTTGTTTAATTGGCGATGCTGATATAATAAGCAACCTACTTAAACATGGCGCTGACTTAGGAATAATCAATAAAAAATTTATAAGCGCTTTAGATATTTTAAACAAGAGTCCAGAATTAAAGTAAATATAATGGATATTTCTTTATTTTTTTATTTTAACAATAATAATTATTTCAGGCATTTGGTTTCAATTAAAAAAAAGGAAACAACATAGATACAGTAAAATAGTTGACACTTCAAATGGTAAAAACATTTTACTTTTATATGTACCAAAACAAGATCTGTTGAACTTAACCAACTGATTTTTGACTGTGGAACTATATTGTTATATAATATAAGCTTATATTTATTTAATGTTAAAAATGTTTAACTAGAACAGTTATATTTTTGAAGAATTTATTTGTTAACATTTTTTTTATAACTTGTCGAAATTTTAAATTTAATTTGTTAATTGTTATAATATAACTAATCTTATATATTATATATGAAAGTTTTTTATAATTAATAAAATTTATTATGGACATAAAATTATATTAATAACCTCGGCAGTCCAAGTCAGTGTTATGTTATCAATAACATAAATTGAATATGATATAATATCTCCTAAGATCTGTAATTGGTTGTAATATACATTATACAAAATTTTATTAACGCACTTCAAAATTAAAAAAAAAAATAGATCTTATTTTAGGTATAATTTGATTCGTGGTATATGTAAATAATAACTTATTTAAGAATGAAATTCACAGAATTAAATAATATAATATAATCATGAATAATTTGACTAAAGTATATAAATCGTGTTTTCTATGATATTAATGAGTTGTCCAAGACAGCAATGTTTTGGTTATTCAAAAATAATAATTAGTCGAACAATTACTTCAATATTTTCTCAATTTGCCATATAAATAACGGAATTAAAAAACTAGCATATCTGAAATGCATTTATTATGCTACATACTTTGGCGAATCTCTAAGATATCTATTAAACTTTAACAATTCATCTATTCGCTACAACAATTTTTAAAGTACTATTGAAAATAAATATAAATATATTTCCAAAGTATTAATTTGGCTTCGATCGAATTTGAAGCACCCAATAGCTCGTGTCTTTTAACAACTGTGAGTAAAAACCTTTACTAACGATAAAGTTTACATTATGCGTGTTGGATAGGTCAGACATTGAAACTAAGAAATCTCGACGCATACAATACACGTCATTATAATATAAACCGTTTTATTTTTATCTTCAGATTCATTATCGATACTTCGGATTCGTTTGATAATAGTCAGATGAATGAGATAACATAAATGACATATATGCACCGCTTTTGTAAAGTGTAGACCTAGGTACTTTCGCAACCAAACCGATTGTGAATTTAGTTCGCGTATTGTATCGTTTTTTTTATAAAATACGTTAAGGTTTTTAGGATATCTTGATGGCCATAGTGCTGTCATGTTTCAAACGATGTTTCGACGGCATCAAGTATACAGAGCACGTAACATTTCCGCACGTCAACCCTATATGTTTGGATACCAGCCGAATGGGTAAATAATAGAACAAAGCGACATTGCAGCTTAGCCATTTTTAAAACGAATGAAACTATTAACCGCAGGTAATGAAGTGGTGGTAGTGAAGAATGGTACGAGGATATGTGGTAGCGGTGGTGTCTTGTGTACTGCGCCCATTGTACAAAATAAATGTTATTTCGAAGTAAAAGTACAGCAGTCTGGTAAGTAGAAACAGTTATGTGCAAACAATTGCTCTCGAGTGTGCTACATGTATTTTGTATTTATACATCGATATTTATAAATAGGAATCTGGGGAATAGGTGTAGCTTTAAATGATGTAGATCTTTATAAGGCACCTGGTGGTCATGATCAATATTCTTGGGTTTTGTGCAATGACGGAGCTCAACGACACAATCAGCAAGTATTAAAAGCAATTGACAATAACATTGAAGAAGGCGATATAATTGTAAGTTTTATAGCAAGGATAACGTAAGAAATTGCCTTCAATAGGACATAATTGTTTTAGGGTGTTTATTATGATCATGTTGAATTGAATTATTCAATTAATGGGCAACCAATAAATGAACCAATTACAGGAATAAGAGGAACCGTTTTCCCAGTACTTTTTGGTTAGTAAAATATGTATTTATATTAATCAAAATATTTTTAAAAATAGGTATGAGTAAATTATTTGAACGGAAATAAAAATTTTAAACAAGAAAATTTGTTTATTTCAACAAATAAATATATTTTATTTTATCATTTTTAAATTCATTTTAACAATACAATCCATTGGATCTAGTCACACAAAGAATACCTATGTATGAAAGAATACCTAATGTATATTATATAAACTTACCATAAATTAATATGATTAATATTTCACTTTGAATAATAAACACACAAGAAATATATTTAATTTTTAATATTTAACCTTTTTTTTTCAGTGGACGATGGAGCAATTTTAGACATTGTATTGGAAAGATTTTCATATCCACCTTCTAATGGTTATGATAAAATTATGTTGGAGCAATCTATACTTTAATTAAATAATTAAATAATGATAATAATAATATATAATTAATCATTCCACTAATAATATATTATAATTTTATATTTTTCAATAAATTTATTTATTTTTGGTATATGTTAAGCCCATTTATAAAATTATTATGTAATTCATTGTATTGAACAATTTAGAAGGTCATTATATTAATATATAATAATATTCAATTATTTATTAACTTTAAAACAAGTATTAATAACTTATTTGACATAAATAATGTCATACAAAACAAATTATCCGTTATATTTAATTTACTTACTCAAAGCTAATCTTTTTGTATTCCTATTAACAAAACAATGTACACTATGTGCCTTCTAATTGTTCTTAGCCACCTCAAACTCTTATTTTATTATATAAAGTCAGTCAATCGATCTAATTTAATATAATTTATTTGTTTAATTATAAATAAAACGAATCTTATGAATGTAAAACTTTAACTTTATGTTTTGATACTTTCAGAAAAAATTTCAAGAATGAAAATCAAAATTTTACTGAATATAATTTCATAAAAGTAGTTCATGTGTTACGATAAAATGCAATTAACTTATTTTATACATTATGTTTTATTATGTATTTTTAACGGTGAAGACTGACAATAACGAACAATATAACTTTATTATGATTTTTTTAAAAATAATTTGTTATTAATATAATTGTTAGTATACATTTTGTCTTTCCACAGATTCTAGTATAATTTGCTGTATATTTAATATGTATTATTTTATGTACTTATATTAAACTAGTATAATATATTAAATATTATTCTATATTACTTTATATTATACATTCCATATCTCTGTGAATAATTTTTGTTTTTCTGAACAATATACCTTATTTTTAAATTTTTAAAATAAAAGAATAATATATGATATTATGTTAATGAAAATGTAATGTTAATCATTATTAATTATCTGTTAAATACTAATTCTTCAAAGAAAAATAAGAAATTATTTTTTATATTAAACAAGAATAACTAAAATGAGCTGTTCTTCCATAATGCACATTTCCTTAGTTTTTATTTTTCATCATCGTGGAATGAGTTATAGATATTTTATTCAATTCTATCTGTACTACGATTTATATTTAGTAAAATAATTATAAAACATCTTTATATAATACGAAAAAATATATCAAATAATTTATATGATGTGAATAAAAGGATATTAATTAAATCTGTATTAAATTCAAATACTAATTGGAAAAATGGTACATGTTTAAATTAAAATATAAAATACATATTGTAAATAAATAAAATTTATTTCAAGCGAACATATACAAAAACAATGTTAATATTCTATAATTAATGTTTCATTTAAACTTACACTCGTATGGGCACAATAAATATTCACTTTTCTAATACAATTAGATAATTGTTGTTTTCGCGAATATTATAAATATATATTTTCTTCTAAACAATTGTATAAAAATGAAGTTGGACATATTAATTGTTAAGATTGTCAACTTACTATGTATACATAAGTATTAAATACAATTGATTTAATGTATAGTTATGAATTTATATTATATAAAAACAACAACAGTAAATAATTTACAGCATAATTGGGAAACTAATAATAAATAATACTTAAATATATTTACAATTGTGAGTTTTGTTATGCTACCTAGTAATTTATTAATAATTTAGTATATCAGGTAAATCAATTAAGGGTTAATTTTAAAATTGTAAATAATTAAATTTTTGTTGAGTTAACTTAAAAAAAAACAGTCTTGCAAAAAGTAATGTCTGATATTGATACATTATAATTGAAATGGTAACTTCAATATTATTATGTAATTGTGACTTAATATTATTTCTCATTTGATATGTTTATAAATATTTTGAACGACTGATGTCAATTCATTCTGAGAATTTAATGTAAAATACTGTATAATTAATACCATGAAGTCTAATTCCTAATTTCATTGGAATAATATAAAATTAAGAAATTCACTGGAATGATTAACTTATTTTGAATAAGTACAATAAAATATGTTTTTTTTTATTACAGACAATACCATTATTTTTTCTAATGATACGAGAGTATAAAATGTATATGAATATTATTCCTTAATTTAAATATGATAGAAAAATCATCACATTATATATTTTTAAATACAAAAGCTATAACAACATATATGCCATATATTATCTACTTGTTTTTAAAATTTTATTTTAAAACTTGTTTTTTAATATACAAATTTAATGATGGTAACATATTTTTTTAAGGTGTATGCACTTTTTGTAGTCAACTTATAAATATAATCCATATATTACTTCAGATATTAAGCAAAATACATAAATTATGAAACTACTTAGTTAATTTCAATTTTTACTGTAGATAACATATGACATGAACTAAATTAATTATACAATAAAAATGATTATTTATTTTGTACATTTTAATTTTTTATTAATATTTTTGTATGGCGGGAACGAGTTTGAGAAATTATTAAAACCTTATAGACCAACATGATATGATTGTAAATATGTGATTTAAAATATTTTCTCCTAAATCTTTTCATCATTTAAATTGAATTTATACAATTGTATAGAATGCATATAAATATAAAAAAAATGCTTCTTAAATGAATAAACCCAGATACTTTAACATATCTATCTAGGTATAAAACTATATTACAATATAAAGTTAATTTTTTTGTTTCTAAATTATTTAAAAACCTGTAAGTTGTTATTAATATTATATTACTTTTTTAATATAATCTATTTCTATACAAATATCAACTATAAATTTATGTATTCTTCCACCATTGAATTTAAATTGTAATACATTTTATTTTATTATGATTTCATAAGTTTTAGTAGTATTTAGTTAAATCTAAAAAATAATTTTGATATGTGTTGATTACACATGTAGATAATTATACAGTTTAAACCAAAATATTCTAAATTATGATTTGAAACACTTACAGAAGTTAAATTTATTGTATAAATTAAAGTATTTCGAAAAAAGAAATAAACAAAATTGCTTGGTCTATAAGGATTAAGCATTTTTCATTTGTATATTTTGTTTGTTAATGCTATGTATAATTTACCTCATTATCAGCAGCTTCAGTCTCTACTTCTTTTTCCCAATCAAATGCAGTTTGACTTGGCAACTGGCCTAAATGTGCCCATCGTTCTTTAAAATTTGGGTTTTTTGTTCGTAATTTTTCAAAACGTCTTATAAAAAATATGAATAAAAATAAATTGTTAATTATAAATTATATTAATTAATACAATACCGAAATAAATAATGTTTGGCAAACTCATATAGTTCAATATCCAAAGCATTTATTTTTTTTACTTTTTCTAATTCTTCATCATTTAATAACGATTTATAAACAGCTGAAAGAGTTATATTGTGTTGTGTAAATGTAACAGCAAATCTTAAATTAAATGTCTCTTCAAATATGTATTGATTTAACTGTAAATAATGAATCTATAATAATATTCTAAATCAATTAATTTTATTACTTACTTTTTGAAATTCAGTAAGTCCAAAGAATGCGATTGATAGTAAATTTTTTTTAGCACTTGCCAGCATAATTTTATTTCGTTCTTCTTGATTCATAAATGATGAGTTATAACAACCAATTAGAGATAGATCTGCTAACATTCTTGTTTGTCTAAAAAAAATCAAATTATCATTATGTATATCAAATAATAGACATTTTAATTACCGATTAGCAGCTAAATTATGTGGACAATCTGCAAATGAAGTTAATGTAACATCTCTCCATAATGTACTATTATAACATTTTGGTAATTCTTCGAGGGAAGCAGGACGACCTCCACACCAATGTCTAGATGTTCGCCAAGTGGCACCTCTTTGTACATGTTTGTATTCAGAGAGGTAACGACTTACAGGATCCCTCAATAAAGTAAGATAAAAATATCTAACAAGAAAAAATATTAGTTTGTTTTTATTTAATTATTATTACTTTAATTACCTTCGGTTAATCGATTTCCCTTCGTTTTTGTCTAACTCAGAGTCTACACAACTAGTTAATTCAGTAAAGTCTGCATGGAGTCCACATTTCCATCCAGTAGAATATCTACTAAAGAGCCAATTTTCATTTCGACTAGGTCTGAAGCAATAGCACAATTTTCTTTTCCGTTGACATGTGCAAGGACGCTGTAAATCTAGATCTTGCACAAGATGACGTCCAAATGAAGTACCACCCGTTTTCTGTACATGTAGGAATACCATAACATCATGTGCATTCATGTCAAAGCGCAATTGGTTTTCACTCTGCATGTCATTGTAACTTACTCCAGTACCTGTGTTATCTTTGGTACTTTTGACATCTTGAAAAAAAACATGTCAGAACAGTGTAAATAATTCATATCAACAAAATGCTTACTAGTTATGTTAGTCGAGAGAAGATTCATCACCGTCCAATCTGAATATATTGCTGGCTTAGGGTTGTAGGATAATGAACAACGATTGTCTGAACAGAAATACCCAAAATATATAATACCGAATAAAGTCAGCAATGCGCTGAACATCATTAGTTTTTTCGGAGTGATACGGTGTTCGATTTTTCTTCTCATTTCAACGTCTTTTAACAATCGCTCGCAGTCTGGCTGCTCTACTACACCAACGTAGCCCATTATTTACAGTTCATTTCCCACAGTCAATATGTATTTGGACCTTATTCGTCGAGTTGTGGACGTTGGTAAACAAGTCGCAAGATAGTGCGACATTATTACGAAGTATGAGTACGACGAATTTTTATTAATACACGATTTCAATTCGTATAAGTGTCAGGAATAAATGTTAAGGGACAATTGAAAATTCAAATTTTTCATCTTATTATCTTGAAACACATATTATAAATCTGATATACTGTTATCGTTCGATAACAGACCGACAATAAGACAGTGTCACTTATTCCTTTGACGTATCTTCACTGGTTCCTCACACTGTTTTTCCGCGGCTGAGTTTATGTTTGAGCGCAATTTATATCCGTATTTTGAATTTAGTAGCGTACAACTCGTTACTGTAGTAGTACGAGGTAAGCAACCCTACTGCTGCAATAATAATTCGTGATAGATACTTGTTGCTATATTTAATGTTTCATTTTAATTCTAGAGATTCAATGAAATGTCGGTTTAATAACATATTCTCGTACATAAATATATTAAGCAAATATTGTTTTATCGTTTATCGAATATTATATTCCTATTGTTGATATTTCTATTTTACACGATGAAGTTGATATGGATTATACCAATATTGTTAATCCAGAGTTACCGTAAGTCACGCCAATTTATCGTTGTTAAACTAAAGTTGTATTTACGTACATTTGTAAATAACAAATATATTAGGAATTAATTCGCGGGGTATTTAAAATATGATAAATAAAATATATTGTGAATTATCAAATTAATCAAAATTTAAAATTGTATTGTAAATATGCACGTTTATATTCAAAATGTATAAAAATTATGTAATAATATCAAGTACAATATAATACGTTAGTGTATACATTGTAAAAATTTTTTCAACTACGCGTATTTTTAAAGATATTCTTCCTTAAATTATGTATTTTACATTATAAGATTAAATTTTTATAAATATAAATATAATTGTCGTTTAATTTTTCATAATTTGACAATGATAGATATTGTTAAGTGAAAATATTTCCTTTTGAAAAAATTTATAAAGACCACTGTAAAATAATTTAAAATTTATTATTCATAAATACATATATATATTATATACATTTTATTATATGATATTACTTTTTATTTAAATCATAGTTACAATTGGTTCTCACATACAAGATGAATATAATCAATATTCATTTTACCAAAAGAGACCTTTAAGTCCTCGGCCGTTGGACACAATGGCAGATTTAACCAACGACCTTGGAGTTTGTGTTTTGCGGGTAGGTATACAGTCATTTAAGATTTATGAATTAAAAATAGTAACGGTTAGTTGTTCGGCCGAAAATATTAATAAAAACATCATTTTATATCTTATAAATTACAAAAAAAATTTATTTTTAGAAAAGAACAATTTTAATTAAAAAAAAAAACAATATTTGCTATTATAAAGTTCAATTAAATTTTAATATATTTTAATAAATAATAAAATAATAATACAAACAGAAGTTATTTTTGTATTTACGTGTATATATATATATATATATATATATATATATAGATGAGTTCAACTAAAGCAAACGCAAAAACAAATTAGGAAATAATATTTTAAATAAGTATCTAAAAATTTAATTTTATAAAATATTTTTTATAATATAAAAATCGATTTATTGTATATTATTTTCACGTTAAAAATAGTTAATTTAAATTAAAACTTGTATACTTCCCTCCCTTCCCTGATATTTAATCTCATCCTCTCTTACTAACATTTTAAAAACAAACTCCTACCCTTAAGTGCCTCCAATGGGTGGCTTCTTATCTCCTGTCCTTCAAGCCAAATTATCTCCATCACATACACTTATTGTAAAATAGTAATTACAGATTGTGTATTAAATAATATAAAAAAAAAAAAAATAGTGAAAAAATATTTTTTCTTAAATTTAACCATTTCAATCTTTTAACTAGTGAGAATGACATAAAAACTTTATTAGTCTCATTATTTAGTAATGTCTATACTTATCAAAAGGTTTACTTTTATTAATCGTATTCTGTGCAGATATTATTTAAAAATATATTTTAAAAGTTTATAATTACATATAGGTATGTATGAAATTGTGGATTCATTATTTCAGATATTAGCTGCCGGTGGTGCCATTGGAAACGTAGGGTTTTCTCCTTTTGGCTTAATGGCTGTATCGGTCCTCCTTTATGAAGGTTCAAGTGGATATTCCGCATTACAAATAAAACAATCTCTTAATTTACCTTGGGAAGTACTCGCCGTTCGAATTGGAGTCCGAGATTTAAATCGCTATCTTAAAGTAAAAAATAGAATGTTTCAAAAAATGCTGTTTGACCAAAAAAATGTCGTTGTTTTAGACGTATTTCAAAAGTGATGGATTTTTGAACGGGTTGACTATGAGTAGAGAAGAAGTGTGTCTTAGGCCACAATTCAAACATGTACTTCGTCTGTACGGTTTTGATGACCCCAACGGTTTTCTAATAGATTCGTGCCCCGAAAGTGCTATAATGACTACCCACCCATTACAGCCAATGTCAATTAATACACAAGGTACTGTAATTACAGAAATGGTCCCAACCAGTCAAATCATTCAAGTTTCAACCAACATTACGAACGAATCTGTTAGCGAAATATCGACAGTGACAACCGAGCTTCCAGCTAAAGTAACTTACATGGGCGACACAACGTTTACGATTTCAAATATCGATTCAAACACCAATCTACCAACGAATTACCAGGAGGACATGATGGTGGTTGACGTCGAAACACGACCGTACACGAAGTCAATGGAGTCGTCAACGAGCCAGGTGGAGACCACGGTTTTAATTAACGAACAAGAAGCCAAACCGTCCAACAAAATAAAAGTCACTGATGAAAAACCGAACGGGTTGACCGCGAGCAAAATATTCGTCACGACGAGTACAATGCCGATCACTTCTCCGGTAATGGCCGCGGCTACTGTAACTCAAACCAGTGTGGATGCTGTGAGCAGTTACGAATTGAATTCGCAAACCGATCAGTCGGTCGATATAATGAATAATAATAATAATAATAATAATAATAATAATAATAATAATAATAATAATAATAATAATAATAATAATAATAACAACAATAAATCGAGTACTAGTCCTGCAGAAACGTCTACTAAGCCGTTATACAAGAATACGATCGATGACACAACGTCTCGGACGTCGATTACAGATGTGTTTGACGTGAACGACAAAACGTTTTCTTCACCTATGAATAATCAACCATTTATTACTACTGTTGAGTCTACGGAGAGTGTACTGAAAATTACCACCGAGAATAAGCCGACCACGATAAACGACCAGTACGTTTTTTTCGGGGACACAGCGGAAGCAATAACGTCTACAACCAGTGAAATAATGACGACAACCAACACAGATGAGATGCGGACTAATAGCGTGGACGATAATAGAAATATAGTCGAAACAATAATACCGTCTACAAAACCTACGTTAAATAGTGACGGTACAACAGTCATAACTGCCGCAGCATTCGAAACAAATAGAATTTCTGAAAAATCAAGGATCCGGACAACGGCATTAGCAAAATTTGGACTGAATAGTAATGATTATGTAACGACCACGGACGAAGTTGTAATGTCCACCATAATGGACGTTTCGTCGACGGATTTTAACAATTTGAGCAATACTGCAACTGAAAACGATATTATAAAAGTAGCAGAGTCCAATCGTCATTATCAAGTAGCGCCTTTGCAGGAGAAAAAAAGGTCTTTGGAGACGAATGATAATTTGCCGACTTTTAATGTGGAATTCGTAGTAAGAAAAGAAGATATACGTGCTGACTGCAATCAAACGAGAAAAAGGACCATTATTAAACCGGACAGAATTTTGGCCGAGTATCCGAAAAATTCCGGTATTTCAATAAAGCTCAGGGAGCTGAAGAAACGGAAAAGACGGCATTTGCAAAAATGTAAATTTTCAAACACACAATACGCATAGTTGTGTAGGCATACATAAAATATTTATATTTACATTAATCGTGTTTTGTAGATCATGGACATAACACCCGTGGCAATCAATGGTTTAATGGGTACAAGAATTATTACGGACCTCCATCGGGTTGGATAGACAGGTCGTTTGATCCGTTCGAAACGAATACTGACTATCGGCGTATTCCGTTTTTCACGTACACAGCTGTATTGCCTTTTAAATTTGTCTTCGAGCTCAAATCACAAGTTATCGAGATTCCTTTAGATGTACGTATATAAATTACAAATTAATATTTGATATAATATTTACATATAAATAAATTTATAATACGTTGTTTTAATCGTATAATTTACGAAATAATTTAAATATACACAAATAAGCTCGTGGGTACACGTGTTTTCGTTCTTAACGACTGATGATATGTACATTTGTGAGTATTGTGTTATAAACGTTTTCAATTGGGTTTTCGTAAAAATAAATTAATAAATATTAAAATACATTTTTGCTTACTGAATTGTAACGTCAATTGTTTTGTGTTAACAAACATTATTATTATTAATAATAAAAACTTTGTTCAAATGTAATATGTGTTTATACCATACATTGTGAAATATATTTGATTATTGGGAAGTATAAATTTCGTTTTCACTTAATGATGAAATTTTGAATATTATGATTTATTTTCTCACTATTTCATAGTAACACGCCAAAAACTCTAAGCCCAATAATAATTTATTCGAAGATAACAATTTAACATTATTTATAAAATATATACGAAGTATGTAAATAATAATTATTTTTTATTTGCGGTGGATAATTAAGTGAAGTTAATATTAGTAAATACTTATATTAAGATATAAATATATATTTATATTTTTAACAAGGTTTATCTAAATTCATTTAAACACAATTTTTAATTAAAATATATTAATAAATACTGGTACAAATATGAAAATATATTTATAGGTATAGATTATAAATGAAAAAGTCGACACATTTTCAAATTAAAATTTTATCTAGAAAATGATTAAAAACTCCAAACAGAAAAATAGGGTATAGGATATACTTTTACATTAGGTATAAATAAAGTAAAAGTTATGTAATCTTAGAAATTAAAATTTTGACATATTTCTTTTTTTTTATAATAATAGGTACATCGATGTCGCAAAAATGTGTTCTTTATGGTGTATTGACACGATAATACGTACGCGATATGTATTCAATTAGCCTACATTCTGCATGGACAAATATAACTTTTGTTTTAATTATAGAAAAAATATATATAGAGTTCTCGAGTGTTAATGTGAAGACATTATAACATTTATAATTATGTAGTGTCCGTTAAAATTAATTTTGTAATTTCCTGTCACCATTGTTCACGCAACAATGCCCATATGTCATAATTGTTATTATTAAAGAGGTAGTCCTGAATATTTACGGAGTGATGTGATTTGACTAGCAAAAAAAAATTGAAAGCGAGTATTTTTGTTTTCGTAACTTAAATATTAACTATCGACCATGCGTTTATAATGTAGGACATAAAGAAGAAGAGTACGTAAAACTATAAAATCATCGAACGCGATGAAATCATAGACAATTTTGTTTCACAAGACGGGACGTCTTAATGGACGATATATATTTACTGACGGACTAAAATAACTTATGTATTATATTTTATATGGCGAATAATCGTTTTATTTGTTTATAGGATCCTAAATATACATTAATGATAATAATGCCAAATCATCCGAGTGGTTTGTCAGAGTTGCTGCTGCTATTGCCGACTATGTCTTTGCGTAACATACATAATTCTCTGAAACCAACGGCCATTCACGCAACTATACCCACATTCAGATACACGGCCAAAGTGGACTTGACTTCAGCTTTACAACAGGTGATTGACCCTTCGAATATGTTTTACGAAAGAAGAAAAAAACATTTACTTCGTATAATAGTAGAAAACATAACATACATCATAATATTTTATATATACACACGGCTTATATATATATATACAATTGTAGCACATTCATTATTCCGACGAGCGGACCGTGCAAATGCGCAATTTATATATATATATATATATTAATATTGAGTGTATAAGTATATCACTCCTCTTTGCGTCTTTCTTACAAGTTAAACCATCGAGGTTCAAGGACACAACACGTCAAAGACCTATCACGGCAGTTATTTAATCATTGTTATAAATATTATTCGCTTTGCAAAGAATATTTTCGAAAAGTATTCGCCGAATGTGTTTAAATAAAGGTGAAAAAAGTATTTACAATAAATATAAGAATAACACTCCTTCGAAAATGTAAACGAAATTATTTATTCGAATAACGTGAAAAGTATTCGAATACTTCGCATTTTGTTGATAAGTAACGCCGAAACATTAATTTTCTAAATTGACGCAGTTCGCACTTTCGAGGTCTAAAAACCAAAATCGTTCTTTATACATAGGTTATAGTCATTTTAAAACGATAATAAGAACGCATATCACAGGTCTAACCGTTATGTTGATATACTTATACTTATTCTTAGATTTTCAATCAGTTTTCAATTTATACCTATTATAATGAAACAAATGTATTATTTTCTAGACATTTTTTATACAAAAAGTATTCTGCGATATGAATAAAGACAAAAACGTAGTATTTAAAATACGTATTTGGAGAAGTATTTTAAAAATATTTAGATAAGTATTGGTAGTTAATAACATGTATTGAAATACTTCTATTTGAACAAAAAGATTTAAATACTTCACAAAATTGAATTTATATATCTACTTACGAATATCAATGTCTTACGGTGGTCATTACCATATATATATATAATTCGTATTATAAAAAATCAACGTTTTTAGTTTTTTGTTCCCGTATCTACTATTTATATTGTGTATTATATTATAATTAACGTTTTTCGATTGGCAGGTTGGTATCCAAGACGTATTCTACAGGTATAAGGCGGATCTTTCGTTCATGTCGTCAGACGCTCGGCTGTTCGTCAGTTCGGTTCAGCAGGTGGTATCCGTAACGGCGAAAAAGTATAATACGACACCGGGTAAGCGAACATATATTATTGTTGTACGTATTTATTATTTAGCTACAGGCGAAGCAAACCCGTTTATTTATAATCCGTACCTAGTGAAGTGATTAGCGTTCTTTACATATACCTCAATAAATAACTAATAACAGTTGTGTATACGTGCGTGAGTGTTTACCGATACCATGTGTAAAAACGTGGATTTAAATATATACTTAAAAAGGCGCGCGTATATAAAATGTATATATATATATATGTGGAACAGGACTGCGGCACGAAGTTCGTAAACCTCGTATAGCATTGGTGGGAACGAAACGGCAGTGGATGACCATGAAAAATCGTATTTTATATCCCAACTGCTGCAATCCGTTTAAAATCGGATTCGCGAACGCAGGACAGTCGGAAATTGCTGGAAAATCTCTTCACGGTTAATCACCGCTGTCCTTCGGGTCAGCGCGACGTTATCGCGTTAGCGTTGTAAATCGTGCCGAACCTTTTTCATACTCACTCACCCAGACGCCCCACCTATACAATTAAAAATATCAAAAACGTGCCCACTCATTGTTACAGTTGTCTACCGTTTCAAAAGTTACTTTCCATTACTTCCATTACTAGACTAAATAAATCTACGAGATATTTGTATCCCGACAATTTTCGTCAACAGATCAAATATTTAACTTCCTCTGGATAATTCAAAATATAATACCCCATACACGTGTGGTCGCAGACTATTGCGTATACGATTCTTATTATGTATGCACGCGCACTAGACGCAGTGTCTACTTACATATAAATACGTACGATATTTACTTCTCGGTTGATCGGTAAACCGAAACGACGTTAAAACATAAACATTGTTCTCACTTATAATATACAATTGGTCTTGAGCAATAGATCAGTTCAATTTTTATTTTGCAAAAAAAAAAAAAATCGGTTTAAACGGTTCTTTATATGTATATCTTAAACATTTAACATAAAATAATATATTCAGTTTGTACAAATCACAGGTATATAGTATGTTGTCCTTAGTCTCAATTATGCATGATTAAGGGTCAAAAATAATTTAAATGTTGACGTTCGTCGTTAACATGTACAAGTGGAAGGTAAAATGTACAGCTGCGAAGTAGTATTTTTTTGTTTTGGTTGAGGTCAGCATTAAATCACCATGAAAAATGTTAATTAAATCCTACACTATTTCCGCATGTTTTTTCATAAGGAATATTGATTTTTTTTACCCAATTACTATATAAATTGTTATAACGTAGTTTACGAACTATGTCCAATTTGCGGAACATTAATCGATTACACACTATAAGTGGTTCAAATATATAATTTATTTTAGCCTTATGTGTAAATATTTTGTCTATGTATACATCCAGTTTGAAAGATTATTTTCAAATCTATGAAGACATGCAATGAGAATATTGAAGGTTTTTAGTTGCAATTAGATATTTTGCAATGTATGTAGTCTTAATACAAAAATATATGAACAGGAATAAATTTAATTTTTGGTATATATTTATATATATCGCAAAATATTATTTATTGTTCTTTAAAGATTTGTTTTACATAAATTAAACTCAAACATTGACAAGCTTAGTTACAAATGCTTTAACATTTTAATTAATTTATGAAATTTAACTAAAGAAAAATTATGTTAAAGACTATTAGAAATTTATTTATATTCAATAGTTATTAAAAAGTTGACTATTAATTTAAATTAACTTGCCAAAATCGCCTTGAATATCAAATTTGAAACACAATCTACATTTTCACATGTTTAAGTATTAATAGTGATTCTCAACTAAAGATAGACTCAATTTTATGAAAATCAAGTTATTACGAAATAAAAATGATACTTTGGATTTGTATGTTTGTGGTGTATCACATATGATACGTAAGACTGTCAACTTGTTCAAATTAATTTCCTACAAATAATCAATGTATATATTTTAAATTATTTTTCAGTATTTGAAATCCAGCGCAAATATGTGGAACACGATTTTGTAGTGTCAAGACCATTTGTTTATTTTGTAATAGATGTACATACCAAAGTCAGTCTTATTGCTGGAGTAATTACTGATCCATTAGCATCTCCCATTTGGATATAACAGATGAAATTATTATGGATATTAAATAATATTTATATTACAATGGGGTCATTCAATTAAGTTTTCATTGATGAAATATAATAGTTATACTGGAACATCAAGTTATGTTTATATGCTTAAATACCTAAAATTTTACAACTTATTGTCATTTAATTGAATGCCCACAATGTTAAGGATATTACAATACATATATTTTATGTAGAGGATTGTAAATAGTAAAAATAAATTGTCAAGAAACATGTTATTTAATCATGTCAGAAAAATAATGTTAATGACATAGTTATAAAACAACATTAATTTATTTGCCCTTTTTGGCCTTGATTTTCCTGTGGTAAAACTCCAACTCTTTACCTTCTAAGATATAACCATCAGCACGTCCACATTGACCTGGTCTGCTTGCCAAGCATGCTAAAACAAAAATTGGTAATAATTAATAAACTTTATTGGGTATATTACATGTTAAGTATGACTATTAATTTATAGATATACTGAAAAATGAACTTTATTTAAGTTTGCCAAAATTACGTTTTTTTAAACAAAAGCAGTACTCAGAAAATTATGATTTGCATTTCATACAAAAATCATATTAACGAGATTACATAAACATCATAATACTGCTCTATTTAATTAGGCATTTATGTTGTGAAAAATTGTTAAAGCATATGTATAAAAATATAGTGTTCAGAGTAACTATGAAAATATCAAAAGATAGAATAAAAATTCTATTTAATCTTAAATAAATTATTAATCATCATTACATTTATAAAAAGTAATTATAAATAAATATTAATACACTGAATAAAAATAAAAACGCTCAGTGTAACTATGACATAAAATATTCATATTATTGATAGATAATAATCAAAACGATTAATATCAATAAACGCAATATCATTAAATATAATTTAAAATCATCATGGCGTTTATAAACCATTAGTTAATTATTTAAATTAACTTTACTCACCTAAGAGACGCGAGGTTTGGAACTGTTCATCAATTGCAGGTTCAACTTTGGCAAAACGTTGCCTTTTCTTGTATTTAACAACAGCCTTTGATGATCGCTTCTTATTCAAAATAGCATCTTCAGCTTCAGTCTATAAAAAATAACGAACTTTTAAGGTAAATTAATAGAATTATATAAAACTAGATATAAAATGCATTCTGATAATTTTAATTTCTTTCAAAAAAATTAATACCAAATGCTGTGAAATAGATGTCTGCATAGAGCATATTAGGAACAGAAACATGATTTATCATAATAATGTATTTAAATTTATTTATAGGAAAATTTAAATGACAAAACCAATTGTTTCTTATTATAAAATTCTTTGAACTTTGTCTTCTACAGATATGTTATATATATTATATATAGATTAAAAACAATCATAATGTTGATAATAGTATGACAACATGGTGATCAATGTATCAGACAGCAATATCCATCAGAAATATTCATTAGAGTAAATATAAATATTACATATAATTTTATTTGTAATATATTTAATATCAGAGCGCTGCGGAATAAATTATGTCTTCATAATACAACATCAGGAACCGAAAACTTATTCATCATTTATAAATTTATTTTATTTTAATATTTAATTATATATATATATATATGGTCACTTTAAATTAAAAATTATATTCTTTTTTTCTCTCAGACAGTACATGGTCATCAATTTATCAGATGGCAATTCCTATCAATAATGTTCATCATAGTAGATATAAATATTGTATATAATTTTATTTGTAATAAATT
>JAIPRN010000332.1:0-67143 GCA_025469175.1 Geopemphigus sp. TES_GeoC_2020 | reverse complement strand
AGATATAAATATTGTATATAATTTTATTTGTAATAAATTTAATATCAGAGCGCTGCGGAATAAATGATGTCTTCATAATACAACATCAGGAACCGAAAACTTATTCATCATTTATAAATTTATTTTATTTTAATATTTAATTATATATATATGGTCACTTTAAATTAAAAATTATATTCTTTTTTCTCTCAGACAGTACATGGTCATCAATTTATCAGATGGCAATTCCTATCAATAATGTTCATCATAGTAGATATAAATATTGTATATAATTTTATTTGTAATAAATTTAATATCAGAGCGCTGCGGAATAAATGATGTCTTCATAATACAACATCAGGAACCGAAAACTTATTCATCATTTATAAATTTATTTTACTTTAATATTAAATATATATTATATAAATATGGTTGCTTTTAATTAAAAAATTATATTATTTTTGCTCTCAGATAGTACATGATCATCAATTTATCAGATGGCAATTCCTATCAATAATGATGGTTCATCATAGAGCAACATAATGTTATGTATTGGTTATATTAGTCGGAACAACACTGTAAAATAAAACAGTTATATAAGTATTCAAAAACATTAAGTGAATACATACCAATTTTGCGTTCTTTCTTCGTCCAAGAGGCAAAGCATAATGACCTTCATACCACTGACGGAATGGTGTTGCATCTATAACTACGATAGCGTTCTTTACCAAGGTTTTGGTTCTAACCAACTCATTGTTGGATGCATTGTAAATAACATCAATGATACGAGTTTTAGCAGAAATGCCTTTTTCAAATAAACATAGATATATAAATTAAAAACGTTAAATAATGATTTAAACACAATTAATGATAAATACCTTCAGAACCCCAAGAGAAATTTCCTTGATCTAATCTCAACGCTCTATACTTTTTGTTACCACCTCTAGTACGAACAATATGTATACGGCGAACTCCAAGCTAAAAATAAATATCAAATATGTACGATGTTTAGTTTTAAATATAAAAGATTCATTTGAATATGAAATTTATATTATATATAGGTTCTTACATTATGTAACTTATTATAGGTAACTAAGAATATTTAGATTAAAAATACACGCCTAATCTTATTACCTATATATATTAAACAATTGATAAGTCTATTTCAGAATATTAATAAGCAATATTTATTAATCATGGTGTTCTTTAAAATAAATTTCATCATAAATAGACAAAAATAAATCTAGTTTTGCATTTTGTCATAAGAATTAAAGGTACCTAAATTTTTAATGCTATTGTATATTATAAAACAAAAGCCACTCAAAATATCAAGGTCTAAAATGAAAATATATATCTTATCAATAATATTCAGACACGTTTCATTATCGATGCTTTTATAGTAAAATTTAATATCTTAAATTTATCTCTATTAACTATAATTGAATATAAAATAAAACAAAATAGGTAAATTGAATCAAGCAAATCAGAACGTTAGAGGTGAAAAAGAAAATATGTATATCGTCATAAATAATTGGATACAAGTCTCATCATAAATGCTTTCAAAGTATAATTTACTCACTTAAAATTATTATTAAATAAAATAAAAATAAAGTAGGTTGCTCAAAATAAACATATCAGGACGTTAGAGGTGAAAAATAATGAATATCGTCAAAAAAATATTCAGTCATTTGTCTCATCATTTATGCAATTAACATGTATGTACCGTAAAAAAACATATTTTATATAAAATTACTTAAGTAAAAATTTATCTTACAAAATTTACCATGAAAATAAATGTTTGATTTACCACATACAACACTAATTTTTTAGTAGAGAATAGATTGCTTAAGAACAACTGTCATACCTTGGTATTTGCAGCTGGACGTCCTAATTCATACTTCCTCTTCTTGCGGAGAGGCTTGCGTTTGCCTCCGGTCTTCCTACGCTTATGCCAGGTATCACGGGATATACCTTAAACGAAAACGTTGCATTACTATTATGTCGCCTACATACCATACGAACATCGTCAAGACGCGATCAAAATACAAAAATAATTATAGGCTAGTCAACTTCTGCAGAAATCATATCCACTGACATAACATTAATCGAATATAAATAATTGAAATAAACAGAATGAATATTTAAGCCGATGTAAGCAGATGAAAATAACTTACCCATCTTGCATCTACGCCGTTTATATTACAGTAGGAAAGAATAGAAAAGAACAGGTCCGCGAACGAGAACCTTTCAACATAAACAAATTACCGACAACTGGAATAAGATTTGTAGGTTATGTTCGAATTCGAAAAAGTGGTGGGGAGAATTACGTATAACCGTGTTATCAATAATTTATGAATTTTTTTTTTAGGGTAATATGAGAATAATATTTTATGTTCTATAATTATCGATAAACAAAATAATTTTCCAAAAATGTTTTAAAAATTCTATAAAATATTTTCGATGAACATAAAAATATAAAATATTTGAGGTTATATAATTTCGAAATTTGAAATCGTTTATAATTTCATACATACCATACTAATCATAGTGAATATTGATCACTAGCGATTGGTGAATGATAAGTCAATTTTGTCAAATATATAAACATGCTGCAGCATTTACCATTTTGCATTTTGTTATATACGATTTATTAAATTCCGACTTTAATTTACAACTTTCTGAAGTCGACTACTTGCAAGTTTGTTTTTTAGAAATTGTTTGATATTGAATTAAAGCTCATAGGTGTATACATATATTTATGTATTAATTTAGAATTCCTATAAGTATTGGAATACAATCTAGGAAAAAGTAATTTTTAAAAGTTGAACTAATTAATGATAAATTTATTTTTCCAAAAGTGTATCGTGTTCAATTTCCTATAATTTTTAAGGAAATTATTTCTGATCAAATTGTTAATTGATTGGTGTGTTTTATATAGAAGTAGTTTTAATATAAGAAAAGAAAGTTAAGTTTAATATGTTTTAGATTATTTAATATTAATTATTTATAATCAACTTTGTAATTTATTGTATAATACAATTATTTATATTTAAACTAAACGGCCAATACTTATTATTTATAGTTATCTTTAAGAAAATTTTCAATAAAAGTAATTTAAAAATTACAAATTGAACTAAGAACTTTAAATGTAACTATTTTAGTTATAATATATGCTAATTTTAATTCGTGAATAACTATTTGTTATAATATTTTGTATTATATTGAATAAAAATGATTTTTATAGTTAGCTAAAAATATTCTTTGTTTGAAAATGTTAATTTTCGTTGTCATAATTAAAATAATTTGTTCTTTGCCTAAATTTATATTTAATAAATATTAAATGTCCAGATAATTTGTTTGTATTTAATTATTCAACATTGTTTATTTAAATGCAAATTTATTAAATATTGTGTGCATATTTAGTTTTGGTTGTTACAAAATAAAATTTATTTTTAGGTACATTAAAGCTATGTAAGATGTATGTAATACCGTCATATTTTGTAGATTAACTCGAGAAAAAATAAAAATATTTTGGATGATAAATTATATCATTAAACACAATTTATTTTTATAAATAACTTGTAGTGATTTATGTAGAGTTTATTATTTTTATAGGATATTCATACTAAAAGAAATATTAAGAGATCATACATTTCTAATATAAGATTATATTTAGTTTTATTTTATTAAATATGATTTATTTTATAAATATTAAATCGTATATTTTTTATTATTTATTTACATATTGTATGAAACATTAATTAAATTTTTAAATTTTAATAAAATACATTGGTACATATTATTGAAACTATGTTGTCTCTTTTTCATTGCTTTTTGACTGGTACTATTTATTTAGCTTCTTGTCATTGAATTGCATTAAATAAACTGAAATATAAATAAAGTTTTATTAAGTTTGAACTGACATTTATGGTATTTTTATAAATTATAATAATCATAGTTAGAAATTTTATTGTTTGAATAGCCTTGTAGTTTAATAGTCGTGTATTTCTTAAATTTTCGTATAAAACTGAAAACTAAGAATTAGATTTAATCGTAATTTGGGATGGTTTTGCTTTGAATTGATTATGTTATCTTATCAGACTTGATAAAGAATACGATTAGATATGAACAAATTATAGTTAAAAAAACCATTTTGTATTTATTAATAATAGTAATTTCATTTACATTTAGAATAAAACGTAATGATTTAATTGCAAAATATTCTTAAGGATACATTTATAAAAATTATTTATTGGGAATGAAGCGACGAAGAATGTCAGCTGAATGTGAAATGGATCATTCATACGCTATGCCTAATATTGTGAGTTGTTTTGAAACTTCGAGCCAATGGGCTTTTATGTTTATTTTTATTTTTGAACGTTTTAGAGTGATAATTCAAATGCCCTTTTGAAAAAAATTCAAAACGTATACGCCAATAAACTATTAAACGATATTACGCTGGTTGTGGGTGGTATACATTATCCTGCTCATCGATTCATGTTATGCATGTCCAGTGACGTGTTTGAAGTAATTTTTAATACAAATATATAGCTAGAGTTTTGTATATTAATCTTCATTGATTTCCAGACAATGTTGATGAATTCAAAATGGAGTGATTCTTACCAAGATGTGATAGAGTTACAAGAGATTCAACAATGTATTGAAGTATTTCCAATTTTTCTACAATATTTTTATACAGGTGTAATATCACTCGAACAAACTAATATCATGCCGATGTTAGTTTTGGCTGATAAATATAATGTCAAGGTTGATATATAATACATAATAGATTTACTTTAAACGAAATGCTTGTATTAAATACTTTGTATTTTAGGATCTCACGGCACTATGTGTAGAATATATGTGTGAGCATATAGCTGATGCTGCTGACCAGGGTGAATTAGTAACATGGTTTCAATATGTGTTGTCATTGAACCAACCAACAACAATCAATGTAAATATTTTCTTTTATCTTTGAATGTTTGTACATATCTAGTATAAATAGCAAAATATGTATTAATCCATTTTCAGATGGAAATGTATATAGGTAGATTGTTAATAAAAAAATTGATAAAATTAAATTATCACCATCACAATCTATTATGTTTGATATAATGATTATTTATTTCTATAAAAATTATAGGTTTATTTTAAATGGTTGTAAGTCTAAGTTTTGAAATAATTATATTTCTTGTCTATTTTGCTTAGTGTTGTGATGGATTTAATTTAAACAATATATCAGTTTATTCATTTATTTATTACAATTAATATTAAATAATAATTAGGTAGGTGTAAATATTCTATAACGTTATATTTAATTTTCTTTTAAATATTTTTTTTTTGTATGTTTTTAAAAATAAAAGTTAATTATTTATTTTAGGCTTCATATTATTGTAAAATTTGGCAAGATACTGATTGTATGGAAATTAAGTCACCATGGAACAAATTACTTAAAGTAAGAATTTAATCAACGATTTGTGCACATTAAATAATTAAAATATATAGGTGAAATCTTTGTTTTTAGAATTAACTGAACTTTTTTGTTATTTACAAATCAAATTGAATAAAACTATTAATATATTTTACCAAACAAAACTTTACCAGGTTTTTATAGGTACAGATTAAATTAATTTAAAGAGGCAAAAATATTTTCAACTCTTATATCAGTAATTAGTTAAATTTTATTTTATATTTATATAATTTATAATTATATGTAAATTATAGACAAAGTAGTAAATAAAAAATATATTGTTATAAGAAAATTAATAAAAATGTTATTTTTATAATATTTCAGTAATGTATTTATAGAGGGTTTAATTTTTTTTTCAGTTTGAAATTAGATTGATTTGGCCCATTTTTAATAATAATAGTGATGAATTGATAGAATATTTTATAAGATATTCATATATAATTGCAGGCTTGTAGGAATTATATCAAATGGAATCTCGACTCGTGTAATAAATGTTTTAATTCATTTCAATGTGATATTCTAGTCGGATTATTAAAACAGTCTGATATTGTAATACACGATGAAATGCAGTTATTTGGGTAATTTTTAATATTAAATCCTACTATCGAAAATTGTTGAAACTTATAGAAATATTTTATTAATAGGTGTGTTGCATCCTGGTTAAATTACCAATCGGCAGAAAAACTGCTCGAATGTAATGACTCAGATACAATTGAAGATTACGTGAGTTCTTTGACAGAACATGTTATGTCTTACATTAGATATCCAATGATCCTTCCTAGACAAATGGCCCAATTGTTAATGGTTCCTATTGTCAAAAAGAATAAAGATTTTTTCGTTGACAAAATGGCCGCAGCGATGGAATATAATTTAATTAAAAAAGGTATTGTACTTAAGATTATTAATTATTGATGTTATTATTTAATGAAATTATTCATAGAAAAACTACCAAATACCAAACATTTATTGGAATGCACACCAAGATTATATACTTGCGAACGTTGGGGTGGTTCATTTAGAATACGATCAAAAGGTATTCAAAACTATCATCCAGTTAAACGAGAAGTTGAGGCTTGTGGCACTCTGTTTGATCGAGAACAAGAAGTTGATGATGAATCACATTGGGTTAGTAATTATATGCCTACTAACCTACATAATTGGAATTGTAAACATAAAAAAATTAACACATTTTAAATTAAAATAACGTTTTTTTGATCATAGGAAATAGAAATGTACTTGAAAGGCGTTTGTTTTCAAAAAGGGTTATTGATGACTTGGCGCGGATCAATTGAATTACCAGAAGTGATTCTCAAAACAGTACGTGCAACGATTAAGCTGAAATTACGACACGATGAAATAGGAAAAGTTACACGTCATGTTCGTGTTGCCATTCTAGTATATGCTGTACAAAATAAAATTGCTCATGTTGTGACTGTTGTGCAGAAAGTGGCAACATTTGACATTAATCAAAATATAATAGTTATCGATGATTTAATGGTGTACGATGCAGTTAATCGATTGAGAATTAACGAAGAATTAATTTACATAAACGACACTAATGTTTCATATTTTATGTCAGATCGGGTTCCATTAAAGTTTCATGTTATAATTACTCCTGTTGTATCAGGATTGACTGATACTCATATCGGTACTAGAATACAACATGTACATTTTTAATGGAGTTTTTAGTAAGAACATTTAAATCCTAATGTAATTAACTGTAATGATGTGTTTTAAGATTTGTTTTTATTTTAAATGATTCTGTGATAATATCCAACAATTTTGTTGGGTTAATATTATGTTATTTAGTCTAAACAATAATTATTTATTTTTTGATTTTTTTCAATGCTAAGTAAAGTGCTAAGATAATTTAATTGTTAAATTGATGCAGTTGGACAAATTAAACAATTCTTTAATCCATGAATATTGATGATGGAGTTAGGTTTTCTCTTACATTTATATTTTTTCATTTATTATTATATACTTATAATCTTGTACTTGGTCTTTGCCAAACTGTAAAAAGTAATAATTTAATAATATCAATTTTGTATTTATAGTAATATTCTATTCAAATTTTATGTATGATTTTTGCTTTGGAAAATCATGATTTGAAAAATGTTTGAAGTTGTACATTCATTCATCCAAGTATAATATTTATGCAACATTTGATATGTCTAACCACATTATGCATTCATTACAAGAATAGTGTTAAAATTGATAAAAAGAATTAATCATTTTGCTCAGAAGTCTATTATAATTTTTATAGGAATTAAATGCAAATACCATTCTTCCTTGATTCGTTAAAGTATATTTTTTCTGTACGAATATCCATAATATAATAACTGTTTTATTTGTTTAAATTTAATTAATTTACATTAATTAAAATGTCATTAATATTTTCACGTTTATATTTTTTTCCCTAAATGTATCATAAAAGTATTAATTATTTGTGTAATTAAACAAATTGAATACTTTATTATTGAACAATTTTCTATTTATGTATAATTTTTCCATTCGTATAATTTGACATCTAAACAAATTTTATTTTTAAGTCTCAATGTATTTTTTGATTATACCTAAATCAAATAAATTATATTAAAGAAACGAAGATTTTAAGTAACTTCGTATTTTTGTTTTAAATGATTCGATATTTGTTCTGATAAATTCGCCTAATTTTAAATACTGCTTATTTCAATTGTTTTCTTGAACCATAAAACAGTACTTTCCAATAAAATTGGAAATTCATTGTTATATTTGATAAGAGAACGTTATTTCAATTACAATATATGAATATAAAAAATAAATTAAAAATAATATAAAAAATTATATTATTTATTGTGCGGAACAGATAAATAACTAAACTTTCTCACACCATGGCAGGAGTGAGTACTAAGGGTTAAAGGTAAGTGAATATACTGGTAACAACATATTGTTTCAAAAACTATTACAATCATGTGATTTCCTCTTATTTTGGATTCAACACTTGTAAAAGAAATAGCTCGGACGATATGTTGTATTACATTATGTATTCGTATTAATAGTAAATTGTAAAAAGTCGGACCTTAAATAATTGACACATTTTTCGATTTTCTCAATAGTCTTAAGGAAAAATGAACAAATTCGTATAATTATAAAAAAAATTAGTAAAACCTACAATATGTTTATTTTGAATATGCATAATTTTTATATTTTAGGTCTAAAATTGAATTGTAAGTTTAAACATTAGATGCACTCCACCATATTGGAAAGAAGTATTTAGATTTCAAGTTCATGGGCCTGATAAAATTTATTTATTTTTCAAAAATGAAATTTTGATATTTTGACATTTGTACACATAATTTATTTTCATTTTTTATTTTGTTCTATACTTCAAAATTATTATATATTAATATATGTTATTCAAATACAGAAATTTATTTATCGATCAGTATTTTCAAATTAAAAATAAAACAACACTCGTTCAAGTGATCCATTCGATCCGACTTCCTCAACTGTTATCTATTGTATTTACATGAAATTTAAGGTTTCTTTTATTTAATTTCGGTTTTTATGAATCATCAATAGTTTATAATATATACTAGTAATTTGAGGTCCATTGATCAAAAATATTAATTAACTTTATTTAGTGAGTATATTAATACATGTAAACAATGGTATTAATTCTAGTTTTTAACTTACATTTGTTTTTTTTAAGATAAAAAAATGCCCTCTTATCATTATGTTAATTAAGAAATTAAATTTTTTTTTCCTAAACTATTTTTAAACCTAGATAATATATTCAATAAATAAATAAAATAGCACACACATAAACATATGTTTAAATTTTTACATAACTTCAATTTAAAATCTATAATAAACTGCAAAATAATGTATAACAAATATTTAATATTTTTGGATTTGACGAGAATTTAAAAATTATATAAAAACTAAAAGACACTAATTATTTTTTTATTTTATAACGTTTTAATAATTATGTGTAATAATTTTTACAAAAAATTTCAACGTTCAAAATTTATTTCTTTTTAAAATATTTTTATGGATAAAATTTTAATACTGTTGAATAGCACTTGTATTACACTTAAGTTATACCTATTAATAACTAAGTAAGTACATGCGTAAATACTAGGTTGATAGTAATTGCACGCAATTTAATTAAAAATATTTTAGGCCCAAAAGTATATTAAGTTCATACAATTAAAAGTCAAAATTGGACCAATAGCCTATTACAGTAATTATTAAACATGTACAATTCAATTAAATTTACTTTATTTATTAAAATTATAAACTATATTTGTTTTTAAATATTATTAATTAATATACATCATTCAATTATTTTTATCACTTACAAAAACTTGTATATACTTGTATTCCATGAAAAATGATTTATTCCCTAGTTTATAAAATATATATGAGGATATAATATGATGATAAATTTTTATGATTATCTTATTCTATAAAACAAAAATTAACTAAACATAGGAATTGATGATTTTTCAAAATACGAAACTTTATTGTTAATAAAAATAAAATTAAAAATATTTTAAATTTATAGTTTTTCATACGTTTATTTTACATTAGTCAACATCTTAAAGGTAATATCACATATTAACAAAGAACAGTATATTATTTATTTAATGATTAATAAAATTAAATCAATAGTCAATTGAAATATACAAAACATATAAATACGTAACATTTTGTTTTAGAACAAAAAATATAAATATAAAAAAAGTATACTTTTATGCAATGTTACAAAAAACTAAGTAATATATTATTATAAAAATGTTACATTAACGTTTATTGTCCACAAGTTGGTCAAATTATTTTCACAATTTACAAAATACTTTATTGTTGGTTGAACTTGTTCTTAATTTATCTTTAATGTACAAAAGCAAATCATTTTATAATTGTGTATTGTCTCATTTCTACGGTGCTAAAGTTACCAATAAGAAGATCTCTCTTTTCAACAGGTGAATGTACTTTAATCTGTCTCATGTGCGTGTCTCTTCCATTCTGATGGTTGGTTATAACGGCAATTTGTAGCATATATGTTTTCAGCGGTAAATCATTGATGTCTTTTGTCATTATTCTTACCCAACCATATGGTTCATTCAGTTCAACTACTTCAATTTCTTGCAAATCGTTGAAATTGGTACCAGCGCGTACGGATATACGACCAGGCGTATAACTTTCATCGAGTCTATAGTCAATGTATATGCATATATCACGGACAACTGTCTTGCGTTTAAATTGGATGTTGACTAAATGAGGTAGTTGACCGTCTGACTGCCAATATGTTTCCATACAATCGTCTCGTAACTGATCAACGCCAAAACCTGAAATAAATACCGATCATTTTGTGTTAGATTTGTATTTCGGGGTTTTGTCAAACTCAAATGTTACAAAAACTGATTCGATCACTTCACCTTTATTAAATTATAGTATTTTAATCAGATTTCACTATAATTCGAGAGTACTATACTTTAACTGTCTAATCAAATTTATAATTTTAAGGAAATTCGATTTAAATATCCATAAATATTGAATCAGTGAACATTATAATAATCACGTGCTAAAGATAATACACACGCACACACACACACACACATTCTTGAATATTACAATGGGATCGAGGTTTCTTACCAGGTTTGCACGACGACAGGCTCCATATTGCTTGGCTTCCAACTTCGCGTACCATTCCAGCACGTATGTCTTTCATTGGATAGATTTTCTCTTCATCGGACGCATTGTTGTTGTTCGGAGTCGCCATTTTTTTTTTCAACCCCGTACCATCTACCTACGTCCACAATATTACGGGTAGTCAATTACAGATGAAGTGGTTAGCTTAAGTTGTATTTGATACATACGAACGCGCTCGATTAATAACTCAAAATTTGTGGCGTCCCTTGCAGTTCGGCGTAAACACGACTGTTTTTGTTACAATTTGCAATCCACGGTCAAATACTGAGTTGATAACATTACCGAACGTTTTAATTTGTAACTTATAAGTAGACACGGACACGAACCTAGACGATGGCAACAAATCCAATGGCAGTGTTCTAGCGTCATAGGTATTCTATTATATCAATTGTACACAGTACGGCCTGTTGTTTAAAAAATTATAAGATAAGAAATTTTAAATCACTAATATCTATAGTGTGGCCAACGTTAAAATAATATAAAATTATTAAAAGGCAAATGTCAAGTTGCCAATTTTTTCGAAACTAAAAATGCTTTATACAAGTTCACGCCCAACATTTGTATACTCAGAATATATTTTTACGTATTCATACATTCCCGGTAATTTTAATCTCCGTTTTGTATAACTATTTAAAAAAAAATTATTATTGTTATAGCATGACGGTTGAAATGTTTCTACTTATTTGCAATTCTTTTGAAAATTGTTGAAAATACTTTCAAAAAATTATAAAACGAAACTTACGTGTATGGCAATTAATATTATCAATTTTGAGGAAAAAAAGAAATAGTGGATACAATTTCTCCTAAAGAATATTTTAAATAATAGTGTCAGTAATTTATTTAAATGTCATATAGGTATTTTTTATATTTATGTGTCATGGATTTGATGTTTTTTAAAAAACCATATTTTTTTACGAAATCCATAAAACAGCATTTTTACACGGGTTTATGTAAAGATTGTCTTAAGTTTTTTCGAAATTACGTTAAAACAAAACCACGGTCGTTTGATATGTTTTTAAAAGTATTCCATACAATATAATATATTAAATGTAAATAATTTAAATATTCAAGTAAATACTATTCAAGTATCCGAAAATAATTGTATTTAAACAATTATTCGATACCCCGATATTTAAAAAACTGTTTGAATATTTTACTTATATCCCTTATAAGTAAATAAATATTTTTCATAATTGCTTAACGTATAAAGTTCAATATTATTAAAATATATATCCAGTGGTCAAACTTTATTTTCAAGTATGAATTCAATTAACGCAATATTAAGCAGAAATCAGTATCGTCAATAATTTAATTAAATAACAGATTTTAGTTTATTTATGTACAGTATACACATTTCATTTTTTCAGTCATAAATAATTAACAAACGTTAATATTGTCTATAAAAGTTTTAGCGTAATTGTCAGTAAACTAAGATGTTACGATTTTCGTGGGCATTTAGTTAGTTGCCTACATGTTGTAGGTATATATATTCTGTTCAACATAAATTGTTTTGTGCTAAAATTATTACGAAATGTTTAATAGTTCGGCAAATGAAAAATATACATTTTATTTAGGTACGACGAATAACGACTCATTTCTCGTGTTTTACAATTATTACATTTATTTTTGTCTTCTATTCACGTAATTCGCACATTTAACCCGTATTAATTATTTTATGATTCAAAATGCTTATAACCGTATTACATGTATTACCGCGATTACGTAAATATATGACAAAATGTTTGGTTGTATACGTTCGTATTATTATTAAAGTTATTAATCCATCGATGTAAATTCTTAATACGATATCATTAAAGCGTATTTCTTACATAACGAGTACATATATGTAGACAAAAAAAATATAATAAAGAACGATTTATCAATTTATTATTATTATTATTTTTTTAAACTCGAGTAATAGTTTTCCTGCGTCCCAAAACACATGGTGTTCAAAATGAATATTTTCAATTCTTTCGGTAAAGCCCACCCTACGTAAAACGAACGTGGCCAATTTAAAAGTATTATATCACTGCCGATACTAAAATAGGGCGCTCTTTTTAAATTGACTGCCAACTCTCAACGGGAGGGACGTTATCCCAGTTAAGATTAATGAATTGTTTCGAGACCAATTTCTTGGGGATCGTTATTTTTCCGAATATTTTTTTTTACGACGCTTGTCGCCTTATTACTCCCAATCGCCATTTTTAAAGACACCACATAATTTGGGGCTGAATATATCTATATAAACAGTGGATCGATATTTGATTTTTGTTTTAATACTATACGTCTATACTAATAATACAGTTACTTGTATATTAGAAAAACGCGTATTAATAAAGTTACTAAAATAACAGATTGAACACGAATTGGTTCATAAAATAGTAAATATTATTTCAACGTTCGAATATTGTTTATAGACACGAAATAAGTATTTTAAATACTCACGAATATAATTATAATTATGTACTAGAAAATTTCTTAGATTTAATGTGTTTTGAATTTTATAGATTGTCATTTGTTTTATAATTATTTATTAGTTCGGCTATACGTATTTTAATTAATTTATTTTTCACAAAATGACGAGTTATATTGTTTTGTCGTATATATTATAATTTCGTTTATTATCCCATCTTTTATATACCTTAGAATTCAAATATACAGATTCGTATTTATTGTTATATTTACTGTATATTTAGTGGTTCGCAAGTTTTTAACTCTTTGTCATGAATTATCATCAATTTAGTTATTTATTTCGAAAAAAATAATAAGAGAAATATCGTATATGAATTAAATATATTTCTAATAAACAACGAGAGCATTATTATAATCAGTTTTCGGGTTATGTTATAAATAAACATTTTAAATATATTATAAATTATTTACAAACTACAATATTTAAGGTTTGTGAAGAGTCGATAAATTGAATACAATTTGTGTCGTCGAACTTTTAACTATTTTCGTATATGGTTATTGAGTATTTTTTCCTTACGTTATAATATTATATTTAAATAAATATATGAAACAGGTTTTGTAAGTGTAATAATATAAAATATTTGAAAGTTAATTTATATTTAATAAATATTCAAGTTTATTACTATTTAATTTATAATTTATAACACCACATTTTTAATATTTGAATGGGAAAATGTAAAATAAATTAATTTTTAATAAATAATGTGTATTTGGTTTGATGTTATTTTGAATATATATAGCGTATAAAATGATAAGATGATATAATTAATTCGTTCTGCTATTGATTATTTCGGAAACGTATAAAAAATATACGAAAAAGTTTTAAGAGTGCGTTAAATTTAATCGCAAGCTACATAACTTTAAAAGAACATAAATAGTACTTATATATATATAAGGCAGTTGTACAAGTTGGAGTAGAATAATCCACATCCTAAGTCTAACGGTTCATCTACTTTGGACCCCTTCTAGGAAGTTAATCCAAAACATAGGTACGTGCTAAATGATAGAGCTATTGAATTCCTCGTTGTCGGGTTATCCGTACCCTGTAGTAGTCAAAAGAATATATTTAAATTTTTTAAGTACATTGAATGTTAATTGGTTGTCTTTAAATTTGATAGCGATTTAAATTTATGTGCAAATTAATCGCTTATATTTATGTCAAGGATAGGATAAATACCAATTCTTACAAAGAAGTATTGGCACGAAACATTTATAAAAAATTATATAGAAGTAAAATTATTGTTTAACACAATTGATGAATCAGTGATATAGTTGCATTTATTGAACTTTAACAAAACGAAAATCATACAAATTACATTATTTCGGTAAATGGTTAAATTAGTTCAATCATAAATAAAGCGTAGGTATTTATATATAAAACTGTAACTTTTGAAGGATGTTATTAAAACAATAATATTTGTTTTAAATGTTTCATATTAAACATAACAGTGATTATATTGATCTCGTGGTTGATTTGTAATTTAATTTTATTCTGCAATTAAACCGCAAGCTCTATAGTACGAATTGAATATAATTATTTGTAAAAGATAAATATTATATTTTAAACGCACACAATAAAAACGTAGTAAATATTATTATGTATAGTCTTTCTCAGCTATACAGACATTTGTAATTGTACGAAAAATTGTTATAATAGATAATAGTAATAATTGATGGCGTGAAACGTATTTATATAAAGGTAATTATTTATTTAAAAATCTAGTTAATTTTGAAATATTTTATATTTAAAATTGTGTTTTCGACCAATTACATAAGTTGACACTCATATAAAATAGCACTAGGGTGTGTCTTGAAATTTGTAATTTATAGGAACGTTATATATATATATATATATATTATATACGTTAAAAGTAAAAACAGAAAAAAGAATTGACGAAGAAGAAAATGGAATAACAGGAGGAAAAGCAAGAAAGGAGCTAACGCTATATATATATATATAGAGAGAGAGAGAGAAGGAAGAGAGTGAAGTATGTGTGTGTGTGTGTGTGTGTGTGTGTGCGTGTGTGTGTGTAAGAGCCTAAGCGAGGAATAATGAAAGACTGAGAGGGAATATTACTATTCAGGGGTTTTCAGGGATACTTTTGGCTGGGGTGAAATATTTTGATTAATGATCCGCCGGCAAGGAACTGCCGCGTCTTAAGTCAGTCGACGGAGACAGCCAGTGCCAGGGACAGCAGGGTACATAACGAATATCGAAAAACCCCAGGAGGTCGGTTAATACCCCCTTTTTCATTTTTTTACCACCTCCTCAACGCTTGTTTTGTTATAGACGTGGGTTTTATTATTATTATTTTTTTATAAATATCGTTTTAATAATATTTTTTTATAGATATATTACATATACAGGTATATGTTAAGTTTTATTATATGTATAGTATATGTAAATTGTGATTTTAAAATTAAATATAAAACTTTAAATGAAATAAAAATTTGTATGTATGAAAAAATATATTTTAGATACATTAAGTCTGTGTCTAAAATTAGTGTTTTGGCGATTATTTTAAAAAGTAATATCAATGTAAAATGTTGGTAGCATAAAAAAATTATTAAAAAAAATCGTTAAAAATAGGTTTTGAGCAATTGTTCCTACGGATATCAATTCGAATGGGTCAATTGGTCGGGTATTATAAAATTGTATTATGGTTCGAAATCGAATGAAACGATAATTTAGGAATTATAACATAAACATACATACATATGTGTGTATATGTGTATATAACTATGTATAAAATGTAAAACAAAATTTTCGCGATTATTATTTAAGATATATTATAGTGATGTAAAATGGCTGAGTTTATAGTATTATTTTATGAAAATGTAAAGCGTATATTGTATTTTAACGAATATTTTAATTATTATAACATATTATATGTTATGCATTGTTAAATATATGTAAGTACTGTTTTGTGTGATGTCTTACAAAGTCTTTCTAACAAAAGTATGAAATTATAATATTTTCTCTTTCTAAGTACTTTTTCTTTGAAGTGAGAGTATATATAATTAAATGTAAAAGTTGTTCGATTGTTATTGAAGATATCTGTATAATAGTTAGAAGTTTTGGATATTCATGTATTATAAAATGGTATATATTACGCAGTCTGTATAAAATAATATATCGAAAAATAATTTTCTAATCGCTATCATGTCATATTATTACTTTCTTAAACGGTTTCTGTTTTTCACTACGTATATTTTATAAAAAAATTAAAATTTCATAAAATAGTTATTTGTATTCTTCAGACTAAATAGAATATTGTATTCATGTATTGAATGTTATATTAATGTATAATCGAGTGATTGCAATAATTTGAGTAACTATAAATTATGTTATTTATTGAAATTCTTATTTTAGATTCACTATAATTATACCAGAACTCGTTTGTAAATTTTGATATATATATATAATAATTTACTGATAATAAAAATTGTATCTAAATGGAATATATTGAATATTTCTTATTTTAGTTTATTTGTGTACAGAGGAGTGTTAAAAAGTACGGGACATTGCGTTTTTCTTTGCAGCTCCGCTACCACAAATATGTATTAATATTTTTTCATTTTGATTTTTGATTATTGCTATACAATACGTTTGAGAGTGAGTTGAAAACAATATTTTGTACTTGAGAAAATTTTGTATACACGTGAATATTTAGTAGTATCTATTACACATTAAGGTAGTAACCGAATTTGCATAATTATATGCTAATTTCTAGACACGTGTATATATAGAAATACTTCTTTCAGTTTATCACGATTTCGATTTCTGGTCATTTTATTAATCCTATGTCTATGTATAACCGTTTGGTGCGTTAAATATACAGTGCTATATACAGTGGGCATACCAGGAAGCTGTAACGTGGGAGCTCGTGCGTTCCATATGCTCTGACGGTTATATCCGTGGACCGTGTCCGAACAATTAATCTGACAATGCGCATAAAGACGTTTAACACTGTCAAATGAGAAAGACTCGCGGTGGTATTCGGTCAATGGGAAAACGTTTTGAAAAAAAAATTATGTACGTATATATACATATATATATTATACTTATTTATTTTGATTAACGAGCGAAAACCGCTCTCCAATGTTCATTAGGTCCAAAACAGTAGCTATAGGTCGAGAAAACATGATACCGTGTGGGGTCGCCAAAGAAAAGAACTGTGTTGCGGCGTATAGGGGAAAACGGATGGCCAGTATAGTTATATCATTTTCATAACAAAAACCACGTGTTTCTTTATTTCGGTCTTTTTGATTTCACCGAATACGCGCGCGTTTTTATTGTTTGCTGTAGGTATAACGAACGATTCGAATAGACCGAGCGTTTACCGTCGGTCGTCGCTTGTATTTATGCTTATATACGCTCTACGTGGCGAGAAATTATTTTCTTCATTTGGATTTTAAAAAACATATTCTTTAGATAGGGTATATTCACGTGTTATTTTGTAATAATTCTAAACACAATGCTGGAACACACACACACACACACACACACACACACACACACACACACACACAAATATATATACATGCAGACAGATTATTCGTATATAGATAGTTTTGGTGTTTGGGCCGAGATCGACAATACGATCAAGTCTCTTACGTACACTGCAGCAGTTATACGAACACCAATACAATGGAAATCATATTATAATATATATATATATATAACTGCGTAGATGCTACGTATTTATGTACGCGCATCGGGAGCGTATAGTGGTGGTCGAAGAAGACTGATGATACACTATACATAGTAATATGGACACGATATATAATAAATGATAATGATAACGATTTTCGACGTAGAGTATATAATATATGTATATACGAACTTGATGAATGGGGTCCAATCAAGTCCACGACCTAGGCATATTGATAAATAAATAATAATAAAATATATATGTTACGAACGAGAAAGTGTTAGTATTTGATTTACAATTACACGCATATAGCACACAGATTAGATTTAAATTTGTGACCTATTTAATATGTATATGTTTTAAACGTATTTTAATTAGAAGACAAATCAAAAATGGTAAATTCAAAGATCTTTAGAATTTGAAATTTAAAATTTAAATTTGCTGATTAATCAAATATACTTATTGATATATTAAATTTAATTCGATATCGCTTTATATATATATATATATATATATAACTATATTACGATATTAATATATGTTTACGGCTACTTATAATCGATTATACTAATTTTTTCGTGTGGTTAGTTTGTTACAAAGATTATATAAAGTTGACTAAATTGAAGTACCGTTTTCATAATATATAGGGATGTGTTAATGATTATTATACTTGTAACTATTGATGTTTTCTTTGCTGATGACGTGTGATTGGTTGTTATCATAATAATTTCGTATATATATAAAATAACAAGTCTGTACAAGATGAAAATATAAAATATTTTATACGATGTACTACATTTAAACATACTCCAATCGTATTGAGTCTTTTTCAATGAAAATGTTCATTATAGCATTGCTTATAATAATAATAATAATAATAATAATAATAATAATAATAATAATATCGGGCGAACGTGCCTTAAAATAAACGGAGCTCGTGTGTAGGCAGCTCGCTTGCAGGTCGCCTGTCAGAAGTTTGACAACCAGCCTTTGGCACCTCACCACTGGTTTAGCCCCTAAGAATTTCCATGAAAAGCGCTCCTCCTCTTCGCGTTCGTCACTCACCCCAAATCCATTCCAATCCTACCCTATCCCCCGCAACCACGTCCCTTTTATGTGCTGACACACTGTGTGAACGGAACTATAACGCTGAACGATATCGATCCAAATTGCCAGGGTCGAATTAAATGGCTGATCAATAGACACTGACAGGGTATATAGTATATGGTAAAAGCTATGGGTATATATATATATATATATATCGTATATTATAACTTGTAAAAGTAAATAAAATACAATTTTATACTGGAGGGTGAACGGATTTTATTAAAAAAAATGTTTTCCCGCATTGTTATATGTATAATAAAAATTAGTGCTGTAGAAATGGTATTTTACTTAAAAATAATATATAGGCATTACAATTTTGATATCGTGCATTCCAGCACGATATGCTTTTCATCAATTTTCTAGTGGATGAAAATTGCAGTTACTAAAAAATAGATACTGCAATTTTTGTTTGGATAATAAATTACGACGTACATTAAAATACATATATACGTAATTTTTGTTATGAAATGACCAGAAACTGTAAAAATATTTAATTATATATACGTAAGAAATGATTAAGTGTTTGGTTTTTATTATTAATATTATATTTAGATACATATGTATATTTATAAACAAACTGATTATTTTATACCAAAACCATAAATGATTATAGATCATAACATGTTGTGTCAACAGAAGAATACGTTGAGTTTGTTCCATTGTTAAAAACGACAATGATCCGATAATCATAGAGCGAAAAAAATGCCATATATCAAGTACTAAATATATATATATAGACATAGTTGCAAAAAGTGTAATAATTTATATTATATTGTAGTGGCATAGTGAAGTATATACCTACGTTCTACCAGATGATATGATTATATTAAACTGCCATTTTCGGGTCTCCGCAGTTGGGTAATAATAGTTTTTACTTTTTTTTTGTTGCCATTATGTTTTGACGTTTTATGCGACGATAATTTAAAATGTGGATCGGAATCATCACGCGTGAAAAAGGAAACCAGACTTCCTGTAGGGTAGGGTCAGCACGAGTTAATAACAATGATAAAAAAAATTGATAAACCCTTAAATATAGGCTTTGTATCAATCTTATACATTTTTGCAATGGAAGCGTATCTTTAAGAAACGTAATACAATTGTGCTATATATATTGTCACGATGACCTATATATCAAAAGGAACGTTAAAAAGAAAATAGGCGTTGACAAAACACATTTTGAACGCCACTCATTTTTTTAACGAATACAATTTCGTTTTGTGTTTCATGTAATGTATTTATGTACCATTCGATATAATGTATGTGTATATATATATATATATATATATATAAATACTGTCTACCATAGGGACGAATTACATTTAATGATTATACGGCAAGACTAGTTCTTGTTATATTCATTGGCCGTAACAATAGGTACCTGCATTATATAGGAAAATTCTGCCACAAATGATTAAATGAAGTACCTATACACATACACACATACACACACATATATATATATATATATATATAATCACTAAAATGATTGATTATTTCTGTAAACATTATTGAGGTTTAGAAAATTAAGAGGTATATTAATTAACGTATTGTATACGAATATAATTTTTTCGTTGTCACTACATGTATGTACTCGCGAGTATCTACTACGATGTCATTTTATTTAATATATAATTTAAATTATATTACACTTAAAAAAGAAACAAAAACCGAAATAAATTAAATACCCGAACAACAAAATTCCCCAACTTGAAACGTCGATAACACGCGAGATAAAGTATACGCAATCAATTGGAGAAGGAGCGTAAATTTTACTAATCGTTGACAACATTGTTTTGGAAATATATATTGCTTTTACTTCGCAAAAATGTTTATTCGTTAATGCGCGACGATGCACACTTCCAATGATTTGACAGCATAAACGAGTGGATAAGTTTTTCACAAAAAGTATGTGTATAGTTTCGTTTTAATTTTTACATATCGACGCGTACGGAATCGGAATGGTAAGGTTAGGTTAGGTTACTCTCTGTACTAAAAAAAGACTTAGAAATTGGTGGTACAATTAATGTAAACGAATTTATTCCGGAGAGGAGAAAAGCGAAAAGTAACAAATAAAATAAAAAGCTCGACTGGATTGGCGGTGGGGTCACACCGGAATGAAATTTAACTTGAGATATTTGTCGACCAAACACGGCAGCAGTAAACGTCATTGCGGATATATAGGTAATTTACGGCGGGTCGAGCGTACAACGAAACGTATATGTTATAATATATTATTATGGTTTATACGATATTGTAGTCGCAGTCAATTCTGATCGACCGCCGCCAATTTTTTACGTTAATTAAGGTCGCCGCGGTCTTTGGGATGAGGGCGGGGGTTGGAAGTGCGTGACGAGTCGTCAGCGAAAGATTTATAACGATCGCGCCCGCGATTGACGACGTTACACACGTGATAATATACACACGCGGCACGTCGTCATCGTCGTCGTTTCGGTGCCAATAAATCGCCTGTCGAAAACCGTCCGCGTTTTTAAATATTACAATATCACACCGCCACTGCCGCAACAGCGACCGACCGCCGCACGTTATAATAAATAATTACCCACACACCTGCGGCTGTGCCCCCACACATTATACGTATACTCACGATACGCCTTATAAATAATTCTGCATGTATATGGTGTACGTATATCGACTTTAATATAATAATATGAACGATATATACTTGGCGTGTATATTCCAGCTATGTATGTGTGTCAATCAGGGGCAATTTGTGAGCTTTTTAATATGAACAGCCACCTCGTTTAATTTTTTTTTCGTTTTATTTAAAAACGTACAGTCGCGAAATGACGTATATGTGTGTGTTACAATTTGCGCCTCTCGTAAGTTTATTTAAGTACGTATTTCGAAATTGTTGAATTGCGTTTAATACGACGAAAATCGTTATTGTTTATTATTCCAAGAACTTACCCAATTACAGTTGACCAATATTGCTTGAATAGTTTATAAATACGCGGGTACGAGACAAAGAATAAAATATTTATCGACTTAAATTATGTACTCCGCACTCGACGTGCGTATTACGAAACCATGGTAACATTATTATTCGGGTAACGATATTTGCCGCAGTATGTAATACGCGGGAAAAATAAACGAATTACGAAATTATTATTAAAAATATATGATTTCGGCGAGATTTTACGTAATATCAAACATCATATACGCGTAAATATGTTACCGACTTTAAACAAATTTTATTATTTATAATACGAACAAAAACGGTCTCCAGTTTAAATTTAATATATATTCTTATGGTAAAAACGAGTTTATGTGAAATTAATTTCAATTATTTATCAGTTATTCGTTCGGAGTATCGTGAAATATTGGATATTTTATTTTTGAAAATGATCGAGAAACGGTTTCTGTTATGCAAGACCAGGTCTTCCTTTTGGTACTCGGTTTTCACATCGCAACCGATCATTCACTATACGTGTACGGTGTGTAGATACGAATATAAAGGGATAGGCGAAAAAAATGGCATTTTTATTCGCTGTATACAATCGACGACGACAAAAGAACCGGGCAAAAGGATAAGAAGTCTTCGTCGTCGTCGCCACCATCACCGTCGCCGCCGCCGACGTCGGTCATCGCGTACGCACAATACGATGTACGAGAAATAGTCATTTGTCATTGTATTGGCGGCGGTGGTGGAGGCGGCGACGGCAAAGTCTTGTCCCGACTGAAACGGTATCGATCTGTTGAAAGTCGGCGGCACGTCTTTTGTACACGTCCCCGGAAGTATTCCCGCAGGGATTGCGTCCGGGACGTTCGGTCGCAATGTGACGAGGGCAACAAGAAAATATAAAGGTTTTTACGCACAAAACGCGCGCGCGCGTATATTTACACCCGTGTCCACGTTTAATTGGCCACTCTCCAGAGTCTTCGCCGACGCGGCCTGTCAAATTTCCAATTTATCTTCGCGCGTTAAACGTAATCGACATGTTTTTATGATCCGCAACATTATACACAACACATATGTAATATACTCGTGTATATACAGGTACAAAAAGCGATAGTCCAAATCCCTTTTTATATGCCGTAGGAATTCGCGGCGTATTTGTAAAATTCATTTTGTGAACGTATTTGTGAACACGCCGAAACGTGGTCAACCACAAAGGACGACGAGACGATGTCGTTGACATTTTGGATAGGAAAGTGCCGGGCAATACCGTACGGGCTTGCGTGGAGTGCGATTGCGAGAGGCAAAAATGCATCGCAGTTAAATGTACACGGCGCTTAAACGATTATTACATAATTACTATACCAAAATACGCGACAACGACCAACTACGTGATTCGATTTGTGACGATAAAAAGTATCGCGAATCATTGCGTTTATATATCGAAAAATGCCTAAATCCGTAACGTGACGAAAATGCGACATATCGTTATTAAAAGTCGTAGTGTGTGTTTGTAGGACGGTCGAGCATCGTTAATTTACGTTTCGAAAATTTGTACAAAACTCGAGAATCCGTCGGAAATGAAAGATTTTCATCGACAAGGGTATCTTTTGGAATGTAGAAATTGTTTTGAATAACTAGTCGCCTTAATCGAATAATACGATAAACAAGATATATGGGTGTAGTATTTTGTTTCGGCCAGAAAAATGCCATATACTAATCGAATATCAAAAGTGACGTGTAATTTGCAGGTGGTTACCTAATAATGACAAATGTATTTCTATCTAGTAGTCCGACGTGCGTGGTCTCACGCGTAGCGGTTATAAAATAATACGGAAAAGTAATCTTGTCGTCCGTTTGAATAAGACTTCTCGAAATACGCCGTACAATTTTCGAGGAAATAGAATCGAAGTAAACACCTTTATTTGGAACATAAAATATGTATATATTTTACAAATATGCAAATGAATTAAGTTCTGTATAATGACGTAGATTATAAATTTAGTAGCGTTTTGTTTTTATACAATTCCGTTTCATTTTTTTCTTCAAGTTTTTTATTTTATGTTTTATGCTTTTTCGCCCAACTTCAGTTTCGTAACAAAAAAGTAAAAATAATATTTCTCATGATGTATGCGACATTAGTCTTGGGTTATTAATTCGATCGTTTTTCGCGTATTTTACTGAAGACTTCCTAAATTTAAAATTAAATTATCGCATACTCCGGTTTTTGGACCTCGACTGTGGGTTGACGACCTTCTCTCTACGTATCTATTAGCATAGGTTCTAGATTTATAATTTACTATTCGTGGGACATCACAGAAAGTTTAGTGGAAGCTGTAAAGAGCTTTAATGGCTTGCAAAGCGAGAAAATAATTGTGAACGATAAATAATATAACGTAGATACGTATACATATCCGTATAGAGTTTAATATAATAGTGGCGAAACGAAAGCGTTGTTTTTGAGGTCGCATAAGCCCGGTAATAACAAAAATTGAAGTTACATTACAAAAGTCGGGAGTAGATTATGTGTGGTAAGAATATGAAGTTTTATGAAAAATTCGAGTTTACACCGCCTTTGGAGTTCAAAATGATGTGAAAAAATGGCACTATAACACTATCGTAAATACATTATGCCAAATATTATTATAGAGCCTAGTAAGAAATGAAAAATACGTTTGTTGCCTGTAATCGGTTAAAAATTATAAGAGAAATTTGAATAGTATAATTGTTACGATATATTTATAACGATTCTATAAACTTGAAACCCCTAATTACCTAATAAAAATATTATTATATTATATACCTATATACGTTAGATAGGTATAATTTTAATTTTTGCAAAATAATTGTTTTCTGTTCGTTAACGTTATATAGAATATAGATGCCGATTGGAAACAACCGACCAACGACGATATACCAACAATGTAATGGGGCACCTGCGTAGCGTATAAAAGATTTCATATTGTTATTTCGCCATTTTGTTACGTATCGGCCGGGTCTATTATTTTTTCCCCGCACTCGGAATGAAAAATGGAACGATGATTTAAACAATGAGAGATATCGAAGAATACACAGTGCCGAATGGTAAGGGCATATAGTTAAAATACGATTTGTTATATTACCATCTGAATCGTATTTACGGTTAATATTTCTAATTTTAATATATCACCGCGGGCGGTAAGCCGACGCAAACGATCCCGTCTACATTTTTTTTTGAATACGACACACCTTGGGGTGGAAATCGCGCCCCTTATTACTCGTATTGATTGTGTGTTAAATAATAAAAATACGTGTAGGTAATGAAATATATTTGTACGTGGATTTTGATATATAGTAGTTATTTATCAAACTAATAACGACGCTATAGTATTAAGTACACTTCAATTTAAGTATTTTATATTATAATATATAAGGTAGTAAAACTTATTTATTAAATTCTAATATGCGTCTTTGTAAATCACTAAATACGCGTAAAAATACTAGAATAATTGTACACTGTAGTTAATATAAATTTTAAAATCAATATTGCAATAAATAAAATAATAATTATTCACGCTCGTGTAAATAAATATTTGTGTTTATTATATTATTATATTATTATTCTATTACATTCTAAGCACACGTGGATAACATATACTATACACTTATTATTTAGTAATGAATCGATTTTTTATTATAATTAATTACGCCAGATATATTAATTAAAGTTGTTTTAAACGGTCTGCATGAACAATTTTCGAAGAGCTCTTAAAAAAAATGTCTCGTTCTCTAGAGACTTGACGTCTGCTCGCATCGGTTATCAACGTCAATCGTTTTAATGCTGTTTGGTTGGACGGGCCATTAGGTAATTGTAGTTTTGCAAATTTATGTATATACATATATAATTTAATTAATAATAAAAAACCAACCCACTTATTTACCTCACACACACACACACACAAGCGCGCGCGCGTGCGCGTATATATATATATATATATATATATATATGTAAATTTGTTTGAAAACTTGATTTGTGTAAGTACGTTTTATGTGTTAAATCAGGTAAATTGCTCTTCACTCACAAGGTATGTATATAACCACGTCTATTCACACCATTGTGCTAGCAGAAAGTTCTCGTATTTATAAAAAAAACTTTCGAAATTTGTTGTATTTTTACTTCCAATACACCAGCTATTCGTATACTATTTACTTTCACCGGTGTAGGCGCTATATATTTGATAAAACGAAATCGTGTTTTCCAACGTCTCATACTCTGCACGAATATATAACAATAATCGCGCATCGTCCATCGGGTGCGATTCACTTATATCTCGACGATTTTGTTCCCGTTTTGCGTTCCCAACGTGCTTTGTGCCGTTGCGGTCGGTTCGTGTAAAGTGCGATAACAGAAAGCGGACGTCAATAATAATAATATAAACGGTCGCAATAATATAATATAACGTGGCGGCCCGACTCGCGAAGCAAAGCCCGCGAGCCAATAGACTCAATGGACAAGAAATACCAGAAGACGAAGAAAAAAGAGAAACGAATCGTTGCTGGTGTCATAATATTATATACAACACACGCACTCACATATTTATATACACACGTTATGTTATAATGAAAGGCGAAATAAGCGCAAATGAGCGCGTGCGCGCGCGTAGGTACCATTATATTATTTATACAAAACAAAAACGGCGGACATGCGTCGCGCACGGTCGCTAGAGAAAGACCGCGGCGCGCGCGCGCGCGCGATAGAAATAATATAAACGAAAACGGACGAAAAGCGTGCGCGTGAGCTTTGAATATTATCGTTATTATTAAACAACACACGAGCGTAGTGTATATATATATACATTTTTGGTTGTTATTATTGTGCGTTGGACTTATTATTATTCGACCGTTTGAACGACGCATAAACAACGACTGTATTTCTATACGTATATAGTCGCGCGTGGCTTTAGTCGGGGACCACCCAACGAGTAGCGCGATCCCCGAGTATATATATATATATATATATAGGCGTTCGAATATAAAATAATATATATAGTTATGTATATATATATATATATATATATAGGCGAATACTACGTACGCGCGTGTGTGTGTATGCATATGGCCATCGGAACACAGCGGCAACCACTCCCGCGGCGGCTTCAGCGGCCATACAACACGCGGTTGACGCGCGCGGGTGTGCCGCTGACGGCGTTTTTCGGTTTTCCTTTTTTATTGCCTACGCTATCAGTTAGATTATTCACTAGTTGGGTATATTATAATATATTATATACGTTTTATAATGTAATTCGTGTTGTCTATGTGAAAAATGCCAAATACCTAAGTATATTCAAAGAGAGGCAAAAGGGACCGAGTCCATTTTTTTTTATCAAACACCTTTAACCTATGTCCATCTATTCGTATTTATTAATATCGAGGACACAAAATTTAGAATCAAGAACGTTTTGGTTTATTGGAAAAAATTAACGCGTGTTATTATTATTAAACTTTATATTTAAGAGTTAAAAAAAAATTGATTCGCACACTTACCAAATTCAAATATGACGATTGATATATTAAAATTGACAATGTTTCTCTAAAGAGATATTAAATCCATTAAAAACACAACTATTTTACTAATTATATATTATTTTTCTATCTATATGTCTTTATATCTACAACTTTGACGAACTTTTATATTTGTTTTTTTGTATGTATAATTAAAACCATCGATATTGTTATATTTCATAAAAATACTTAAGATCCAAGTACTCATTCGAATTGAATTTACAATACATAGCGATTTAAGCGAAAAATATTCAATAAATAAATTTTCTTTTAGCTCTTGTTTATAATGTATTATATTATTTTAAAGACTTTTTATTATTATAATAAATTCGTCCCATTATGTAGATTATTTCATATGTGGCTAATAATAGAATAGATAGTAAAATATGTATATATAGTCGTGGAAATAATATGCGTACGCGCGTTATACGAATGTTTTAAAACCGCATACGTGTAGCGCGCGGCATTAAGAAGCGTCTACGTTTTTCATTTTCAACAAGTACCGCCCGTTGACGTATGATAGGGCGGAGTTTTGTATACTGCTCGCGGTTGTTGCGTATAATTTATTATGTCGAAAAATTAAACAATACGTATGGGAAAACTGTAGGTCGTTTGTCGGGTACGTAAAATATATTATTTTTATCGCGAATACGTACTGAGGTTTAAAATTGTGCGCACTACGTCACGAGACGTGTAGTACGCATAAAATGTTCTACGTTCAAATTTAGTTGTACTAAAACGAACTTGTTGAACCAGAAAACTAAAGGTTTTCGAAAATAAACGAGTTATAGAAAACGTTTAATTCGTCGATAATCGTCGGTTCGCTACGATATTTTTTGTAAATTAGAAAACAAATTCTTATTTTGTACTCTTTGAAAATGAAATTTTGGACGCGCGCATTATTGGTAAAACGAAAAAGTTTGATTTTGGACTGTATGTATCGTACTAACGCGTATTTAATAAAAGTCTCTACATATATGATGTGTACAGTATGATGCGCGTATTAAAAGTGAAGAGTGATTAGGAGGTACTTGCGATAATTAATTGAAACTCGATCGAAATAATAATATAACCTGCAGTTTATATTACGCTCATTATGGTTTTACAATGGAAAACATTGTTCGCCACGATAAACTCACGCATACTCTCGTATATCGCGTGTACATCCCTCCCCGCATATTATACGTAGTACGATCGCGAGTATAACGGGTATAATCGGCGTTTTTAAAACTTAATTTTACCTCTATAACGTGTAATCGTACGCATAAATTGGTTTTATGCGCGGAGTATTCCCACCTACTGTATATGATGCGAAATATTTTCTACAATACTTAACGCTCGTTGACAGATTGGGGCGGGGGACTTCGAATTTTGGCAAAACTCGGCTCTGTTCTCTTGTGTAACAGACACGTTCACGTCGTTTACACGATATTATGAACGCGTGGTACGTTGCCGCGCATTCGTATTACAAAAAAAACGTTATAAAATAAACCGCGATAGCGAGATTTTGTTTAACCGTATATTATTAACACACGCAATCGTGTATGCGCATATATGAGCGTTAATAAGGCGATAAATAATATTAATACCACTGATCAATTAAGTGTGTTTCGGTCGTCGTAGGAACCGTTATATTTTTATACAGAATTTACGCGTGCCGTAGATGTTGTCAGTAAGAAAATAAAAACTAACTGTTTTATTAAACTGACTTTATAAGCGACAAAATAAAATGTTTATTGGAGGATGTTGACAGGGAACAAACGAATGAACTGTAGTCACGTAAATCCACGAAATTCGTACAAAACGGTGGATCGTATTTTCCGTGGCAAATGTTTTTTATATATAAAGTCTTTTCGTAAATCGCGATTAGGCGTAAAATTTTCGAAAACGTATTTTCGTATTCAATATTTAATCGCGATAGCTTAGTAATATATTTACTATGCCGATTATACCTCAAAAATTGGAAATATCTACGTGGGTTATTTTTATAATTTTATAATCGTTTAAAATTTCAATTATCGCTCGTACAATTAAGTTTTACAACGGTAACTGAACCAAATTCTGTTCCGAATCGATTTTCAAATACTATTATTTATCATTGTTGTCAAACTGAAAATAATATACGTATTTCAGCACTTACGATATCCGTCTAAGTGATCAACCCGAATCTATTTTGCGGCTGACTTTTTCGAAATTTTTTATACATTCAATTTACTATTTTACGAAACGACTACGGTTTGGATAATGTTTAAACGTATATATGTGAAGCTCATTGTTAGTGTTTTTTGCTCTTCTCCTAAGTTGCCGATTTATTTTTATATCTGCAACCGACGATTTTCTTTAGTTATTTCTTTAAGTAATTTTTATATGTATTTGTAAAGATATTTTATATATATATATATATATATATATAAATTAATTAACGTATTACAGCGGATTTACTTTTATTTCCGTATAAATAATTTTATAATAAAAAATAATGTTTTTATCTCTGTATTTTGTACGGAAACAATATTTAATTGTACATTGATTGATTATGATTTATAATCATAGTATCTAAGTTTGCGAAAATGTTTTTTGATACCTTACGTTTATATACAGTTTGACGGTCTCTGTTCTTTGTTACTGTTGGTTCAATGTTAAAATTCACGACAGTATTTTCTATAGTTTTTAGCGTTTTAAATTTTTTTTACAGCGCTTTGGACGGGTGACGTGCCGTTACAAGTGATAATATTATGTATTCTATTCGGAAACAATTAAAATAATTTAAGAGAATTTACATTTCCTTAAATAGTTCGGTTATATCTATATTATCGTCTTAGACATGACCCGATATATTTACTTTGTAAGAATTTTATATTATCGTATCTGATGGTTAAGTTTTAAAAATAATATTATTTTTTTTCGTAAATATACAGGAAATGGACAAAATAAATATTAATATGCTTATTTGCAATGTTTGTGAAAATCTTTAAGAATAGATTATTTAATAATACTACTTAACGTGTGTACTCTATATATATAGATTTATTATATCATAGTACTATACAAAATAAAATGTAGTAATTGTATTTATTTTACATTAGGCTCGCTTAGTAATTCGTTACGGTTATTGTTGTACACATATTTCACTATTAAATAATTGTTGTCGGCGTTACTCGACTGAAACAAATGTAATACGTATGTAAACATATCACAAAAAATCATTTGAGTAAATATACGACGTTTAAATATATTACGATAATTGATAATTACGATTTACGTAATATCATTAATATAGTGTATTTATATATATAACCTATAGCTTGTTGTTTTTCTTTTTAATCGACGTCAATCGTTCAATCTGCTGGGTTGTGTTTAATTGGACGTATAATAAAAAAAACCCAGGGGCAAAAATAACTCAAATTGTTTTCTAACTATTTATCAACTGTTGACGTCAAAGGGGTGCCGTGGAAAGTATTTAAATTGCGCATGTTCCGTAAATACTAAACGTGGACGAGCGTACGTGAGGTAAAAAAAAATCGTGTTTGCGGTATACAGTTATCTGTATTATAATATTATTTAAATTAATTCGAACCCTATGAACTGGTATTAAAACAATACACTCGAACGCGATGACGTCGCGATTTTTAACAAAAATCGAAAATATTTGACTATGAAATTCGTCAAAAAAAAAAAAACAATCGAATCGATCGCGAACTAACGAGATACCGAAAATTTAGGAAAAATCGTGTCGAAATGTTCGTTGGTGGCGTAATATTTACATCGGTCCAACCGTGTGACGGCGGAGACTGCGTACCGCGCGCGAGATAAAAACGCGGTTTACTCCACCATCGTCGTACACACGCGGACCCAACCACCCCTTGTACACCACGTCCCGTTCCGCCAAAGGATACGGGCGCGGGACATGATGGCTTCCACACTTGTATACGACACACACACGCGCGCGCACACACACATACACACGCATAATGTTATATACGTGTATAATGCGCGACGGAGGGGTGTGCGCGCTCGGCTGTCAACGCTCCGGAGCACGTGAAAAGGGGTCGAGCGTTTCGGCGGGGTTGATTTCTGAAAAGCGACCCCAAAAACATCATAGCGGCCGACGAATGGCATTTCTGGTTTTATAAATTTTTTTCTCCCTCTCCGCGCCGCTACATCACCCCGTAGAGTATACACCTATTATACTTGGACGTATACGCACTATCGCCACCACGCTACACACATCTCACACACACACACACACACACACACACACACACACACACATATATATATATATATATATATAACCGTCGGGATTACGCACATGAGTGTACGGGCTTACACAACGAATAGTAGTGTGTATATGTTTTATAATGGAATATATTATTACGGCATTATAATATTTATATATATATACCTTTTGTTGTATATTTTGTCCCGCGCAAGACCGTTATACGCGCGTGGTTTTAACCCGTTTTTTTCGTTGATCAATGATCTATCGATTCTATTCGATACGCGCGCGTACAAACGCGTTAATATATATTCGATCGCGCGCGCGACAGCTGCGGCGAGGAAAATCGGATTATTCAATTATCGCCGTCCGCCATACGTCGATTATACCCGGCGTGTTTAAACGTAACGTATTTAAAACGGGACTTTTATAGAGGTGTGAGAGGGCCGAAGACATTTCTCTTATATTGTTACGCCCACGACTTGAGGGAATATTTTCAGTCGTTTCATAAACATAGGCAAACATGAAACTAAGTTTAATTATCGGTACCTAAACGTTAGTGCACTGCCGAGTAATATACTTAACGTATAACGTTACGAAATGCGTTTTCAGGGTCGTACGAATGCCGCGTTAAAGTTGAATTCACAACGAGCCGTATTATAAAACATAATATGTGCATGTAGCGAACATATGGTTCGTGAGGGATGTTTTTGAAGTTTTGGTAATTTATTAAACAAAATGGTTGCGCTACCGAGACGCACGTGTACGTTATACACTATCGGTACGTTGGAAAATCGTTAACAATTTTTCCGTGTATAATTGCCAAACTAAACACGTGTGACTGAATCCGGACATGTAATACGATCGTTGTATACTAACCATATATATATATAAATAAATATTTTGGCGCCAAGCGTTTGTAATTGTTTGTAACGTTTGTATTATAATTTTAAAATAAAAATTTTAAACTTTAAAGTATTTTACATATTAAATATTATATATTGTAACTACGGTCGTCTTTCGTGTATGGTTATTAAATGTAAAATATTTTATTTATGTGTGCGTACACATACCCACACCCACACCCACACCCACACACACACACACGCGCGCGCGCACACACACACACACGCGCGCGCACACACACACACACACACACACACACACACACACACACACACAAACACACACACACACACACAGAGTGTTAATTATTGTTGTAGGCGCCTATATATTTCGATTTATCGTTTAACAACCTCGGATAGAAATAAGCCGTAAGTTATATAGATCTCGATAGTTCGACAAAGATAAATAAATGACTAGAAGAAAACAACGTCCAAGGTACATAAATATAAATTATATCGGTTTAATAGGTATTAGTAATTAAGTCGTTCGGTGATTGGTATCCAAACGTGCGTGTGCACACACACACACACACGCGCGCGCGTATTTACAAATGGGTACGAAAGGAAGGTCACGGAAAAACGGAAGAGAATACTCTTACCCTCTCTTACCGGCATTATTTACACACACACACACACACACACACACACACACATAAATCTATATATATATATATAGATATAGATATAGATATAGTTTAAAGGCAGCGAATAGACTGAGTTGTGATGAAAGAGGGTAAAGGGTGGACAGAAAAAGCATATATATATATATATATCTGTAGAGTGATAGAGCTCGTCTGGAGGGGTAAACGGGAAACGTTGATAAATGGCGAACAGTTGCCCCGTTAAGGCTGGGCCGTCGTCGTGAGCACTCATCGATTATTGTATTTTATAAACAACCTACATCGCATTTGTATTTACCATCGTGAGGAAAACTGCCGTGACGGTTTTTCGACTTGACGTACATTATTTCTCAGTTTTTTCGGGACATATATATATATATAACGTAAAAATGTTTCATATTTCTAAATACGAAAAACAAGTTGTACGTCTAGTTGGATTTTGAAACATTTTTGTACAGAAGTTACCGGACCTGGTATTTAAAAAAGAAATTTTTTTTCATTTGTAGTTATATGTTATATCGCAGTTTTATTTTTGTTTTATGTCAAATTGATCGTACAGACTCGTTGATTTACTTTCATGACGTTCGTATACCTGTTTGATAGATGATTTGAATTGTGCCATACTTGATTTCGGTGGCACTATACACGTACATATATGTATATATATATATATATATATATATATATATATTCACATACATAACTGTGTTGACGGGAGAATGTTACCGTAAAATGCACAAGACGATAGAAATACGTTAATATAAACAACGTAATATTTATATCTGTGAAATTGCAGCAGTTACAAACACGAATACACCGTGATCGCGTGTCCGATAAGTTTATTCGAAGAAATACATTTACTACTGTCGAATGTATTGTGTAACCACCGCAACTTTCTGTTCGTCGAAAAAAACCAACCCGAAAAATGAATACATTTACACGTCACGTTCGCCTATACAAATGCGTCGCGTAAAATTGGTCGATACTTTACCGACGTTCCGTTAAATGTGGCGTACGTTTGTCGAACATTTAACGAGTGATCGCCCGGATTTCCGTTGACTTTCGCGCGAAACGTTTTTTTGTCACGTAGTGTTCGACTCGCGTGTAGAAATAACGCGAAATAACTAAGTCACGCGTTCAAAGAATAATTTGCGCGAATTTCGTTCGGACCCAATGTCCCTCCTCGACTCGCTCGAAACGAACTCGTTTGTTTCAAATGAAACGTACGTAGTCGTAATTGCACCGGCCGTAACAAATGAATCTCGTTAATCGTTAATATATAATTAATTTTTATTCGTAATATAATCGAGACTGTACATTCGTTATTAAACGTTTTACGTGTATGTACGGCGCGCAGCACTCGTTTTTTCGGTCGTTCTGCTAGAAGTCAAACGTTCAAAAATTAGCTACTACCCGTACGTAGTTAATAGGGTGCACCGACGAAATGTCACGGACGGACGTCAATTATATTACGACGTTTCGACCAAATACTGAAATGCCGCCGGTTAGACTACACGTCCGCGTTTGGGGTCGATCGCATTTAAGTATAAACGGCGCGTCTTTGTCGGACCTCTTAGCACACCCGTGGCAGACGCATAATTGTAATATCACGTGTAAATAAATTGACGAAAGATGTTCGTACGAGATTGGCTAGACGGGCGACGACGGAGTGGTGTGCACGATGACTTAGCGTTATATTATAATTCCGTGTATTATACGCGCCGTGCAGCTGGCGAAGTGTAACTATTACTGTTCGTAATATAATGATAACGGTCGTTATCGCGCGTATTGTTGTGTTTCTTGGAAAAAGTGAACGAGTGACTAATATCGGCCGTAAAAACAATGTACGGTACATTCGGCGGGAAAATATGGCCTATGTACGTAATGTATATATCTATACATATTTCCAACGATTATTTTGAAAAATGTTTCGAATTTCGGCGAATCGTAGGCGAGAAAATGTGTTTGAAACGCTAGAAATGACGACGAGAAATTCGAAATACGATTCATTTTCAAGTTCTTCGATAAATTTATTTATCCGTATAATAAACTATATATGTATAGTTAGTTTTTCGTTTTTCTCAGCCTGTTTCTTAAACGTTCGGCAAAAGAAATTATAAAAAAAAAACCGGTAAAATTGCCGACACGTACGATTTCCGTCAAACCAAATTCCATTATTTGACGTCAATTATTCAAAAAAAAAAACAATATTTCGAAGTTTAGGTATACGTCTGAACGAATAATGTTTGTCTTTGAAACCGTTATTAACGTATTACGGAAAAAACAAATCAGTTGGAAAATATACAAGTACGAGTAAATAACTGTGGTATTAGACGGCGATGAAACTTCGGGGGTATCAAAGGTGTTCCTTAAGTCATTTCCGTCTATGATTGTTATGCCGATATCCACGTTATGTCGCGTCACACTGTTCGTACGTGTATAAGAAGACGACTTGGCGTGAAGTCCGTCCCCGTGTGTATAGAAGGAGTTAATTATAGTTTTGTGTACAATATTTATAATAAATGTAGGTATGTACGTACCTATATATATATATAGTACGCGCGCCCGAGAGATATAAGACAAAAGGGACGCACGCGCTAGCGTGGACCATTGTTTTGTGTTTTTTTTCCTCTCCACCTACCTATATAGCGTTCGTGTATGTGTACGTATATTCACCGGCCGCCCCGCGTGCGCGAACACGCGGCCATTGTTGTCCGCGATCGTCGGTATACCGTCTGGGCCGTACCCCCAAGGTCGGCTGCCGCGTGCCGGTAACGTTGCCGTCGCCGTCGCGGTAAACTTTTAACGTCTTATATTATTCCAATAATAGCGTTAAATGTATTTATATATGGGCGCGCGCGTGTATAGACAAAATAAAACGGAATAATAAATATATCTTATATTCTTAGAAACGTTTTTTTGTTGTTGTCCGTACCTACACCGCGTATTCTCCGTACCGCAGCGTGTGTATATATATATATATACGCCACGCTGTACGAATATTATTATTGTTACGCGGTGTTACGCGATGAAAAGGACTCGGAACAATATCGTACTCGAGAAATCGCGCGACGAGAAAAGAATCCGTCGCGGAGGTCGCGGCAGGGAGATAAAATGCGTACGGCGATGGCGACGGTTCGGTTCTTCCCTGACGCGGTGCGGGAACGACGAATATTTGTTATAAAACACTCGACGACGGCGTAGGCAATAGTGTAATTGTCGTTTGGCCGTCGACGCGCGTTATTTTTTCGGAATTGTCGGCTCGTTCGGACGATTGAAAATCGACCAACACCAATCGTATACGCGATTCAAATTTATTTGTACGACGGTGTTCGTTTACCGGCGAGTATAAATTCCCGCGTCAAAGTAGGGATGGGGCAGCGAAAATAATAACAAAAAAGTCTCGTTCCAACGACGACGTATATTTGAATTCGTTTTATCGTTAACGGTTGTATGTTTATTCGTATCGTTTTCTCTGGCGGTAACGTAATAATAATCGTTCTTATTTTACGTCCTGTGCGCAATATATTTGTATTGTTACAAAATACGGTTTTCTTAATACGTATCGAAACACGTACAATATGGGATTCGAAGTTGTGGACGTAAGGAAACCAATACTTATTAAAACTAAACAAAAACATTGGAAATATATAGCAACTCTTAAGGTATATAATATATTATATAGAGTTAAATACATAGGTTAAAAATATTTCCTTTTCTTCGAGTAAAAAAAAAAAAACAAAAAAAAACTTTCTAATATACCGACAATAAAACAAGAAATATGTTTTCATTAACCCTTATATATATGTATGTATAAGGTCACAGAAAAATGTACGTTATTACATAAATGTGAATATATTGTATAGTATATATACAATATATTTATAAACCAATAAATAAATGAGCTTGCGTTTTCGTGATTTATATGTACACGTAATTAAGTTTACATAAAAAAAAATACTATTACTTAGAACAATAGATAAAATGTACAAATGAGCCGCATACAATATATAGTTATTTGTTTTTCATATTATACCATTTAACATATAACTCAAATATATTCATTATTCGTGTTATACATATACGTATATATATTTATATATATATAAATTCTATTTTATAAATTATATATTATTTCGTATACATATATTAATCCTTTTAATCGCGACGAAAATAAAACGATCGGAAAAAAAATCTAAATATTAAGAGATACTAACATTAAATAACACTTTCCCATAAATATAAACATATTAACCGAATTTTACGCTTGTTTATCGAAAAATCGCGTTGCGGCGTCTTTTCTTACTGTAATATTTTCTTTTTGTTCGCGGCCTATTTTATCAATTCGAGTACCGAACGTCCGTCGTTTATGTCGCATATAACGGTCACGTATACCTGCGAAAGACGTATATATAATAATAAGAATAAGAAACGGGGGATTGATTTGTTTTCGAACGGCGCGTGTGATAAATAAATAATTACGTATGAAACACGACGAAATGCCCGCGAAAACGAAACAAAAAGAAAATAGAAATCCGTCGGTCGTAAGTATTAACGCGTGATCTTTTCGGGGTTTTTTTTATTTTCTCGTAAATTTTCATTTTATGTAAAGTAACTTATACCTTGGGAAATGGGTGCGTACTCGCGTTTAGACGTGCCGTTATAGTTGTGTGAGGTCGTATTCGCCGGCGCCGACGATGGACAGACCCTGTTGCTGGAGATGTTGCGACAGGTGCGACGACTGATGGTTTAACATGAGTTGCATCTGCTGCTGTTGCTGCTGCTGTTGTTGTTGTTGTTGATGGTGGTGATGCGTCTGCTGTTGCATTGAGCCGGCTGGGTTGTTGTTGTTGTGTCCAGTGGCGACGGCTGTAGTGACGGATGACGAGGAAGAGGACGTGGACGACGACGGTATGGAGGTCATCTGCAACGACGACGGCCCGGTATCGTTTTGCTGTTGTTGTAACCTTAACTCCGGTTGCTGTTGTGGCGACATGTCGTGCGAGTCAATTTTCAGCCCAGTCGGCGAACACTGCGGTTGCTGATGGTTGTTGTTGTTAATGTTGTTGCTATTGTTGTTGTTGTTGTTCTTGGCCCGGGACTTTTTGCCCGCCGGTTGCGTGCTTCCGTTTTTCCGGCGCACGTTCTTCGTGTTGGGCAGGTGGTTGTCCTTCTTGTACTTCATCCGCCTATTCTGAAACCATATTTTGATCTGTCGCTCCGACAACACTAGCGAATGAGCAATTTCGATCCTCCGTCTCCGGGTCAAGTATTTGTTGAAGTGGAATTCTTTCTCCAACTCCAGTACCTGGTACCTGGTATATGCGGTCCGTTGTCTCTTCACGTCCACTGGCTGGTACGCGCCGTTTGCTGAAATCAGAAACGAAAATTGCGACGATTTATTTATGCACGATTCATACGAAACACAGCCGACGTTTATTTTCCGTTTATCAGATTCGTTTATATTTTCCGTTAATATAGTGTACTGTTTTACGTTTTTGTAAATCGCGTCTAAATATTCGTGTTTTAGACAGCTTGGTTATCTAATATAAAACGGATTAACGTGTTTTTTCGTCTTTAAACAAAAGTTTATATTATTTAATAAAAATTAAAAGAAACCGCGCCCATAATTGAATCGGAATTTTTGGCTCGTATAACAACGCCTAAGACAATTTTCGGTCATTTATAAATTCGTACCACAGAGTATTAAGTCATTTTACAATAATGTAACAACGGTCACTCGAAATAATTTTAAACGCTTTTACCAATATACATATATTTAGATTACTATTATATGCAAGACACGAGACACGTGCGGTAAGTAGCCCGGTGTTTTCTCGAGTTCGAATATTTAATTCCGAAATATTTCTCCCACTATATATTATTATCACTATTATTATAATCATCATCGCCGTCGTCGTCATCGTCTTCGTTATTATTATTATTATAATCATCATCGAAACGCCGAAGCCATGTTCGGGCGGGGGAGGGGGGGGACGAGGGCGTGGTGGTAAACGACGGCGGTCCTTAAATGGGGGAACGTTGCCGGAGCTGTCTCGGGTGCGTTTTTCGACGTTGCCGAGTCACCTGACTATACGAAATAGCCGCCGCTGTTGCTGCTGTTGTGCGTATATTATTATTATTGTTATAAGTAGTACACGTACACTTACGCGTATGGTGTGCGTTCGATCGAAACTTTTCTATTAGGAAAAAAATAAACACTACGTACTCTAGTGATGACGACGTATGGCCTTGTAGCTCGTTAAGATTTGTTTATTCGTGTCTCGCTAAAACACATCTTGGCGAAAAAATCGTATGTATATATACACACACGTGTATACTTACAGCCGCAGGGGCCGCCGCCGTCACTAAAATATAAACTATTGCGCAACTGCTGTGTACCGTGTGGTGTTGTGCAAAACTCGAATAGAGGCATACACGAAATAAACCTTAAGGCGAAATTTATTTGATTTTTTCCCGTACGATTTAACGTCTATTTCCTAATTGAGGTTTGTAGGATTTTTTTCTTAACGCCCTCCATCTACCATGCGTAACCTTATACGATAGATTTTCAATTCACTCGTTGATGTGTGTGTGTGTGTGTGTGTGTGTGTATGCGTGTATATATATATATTTGTATAAATACTGCGTGATTATAAATATTACGATTCCGTTATACGTTGGTGTGCGTATTTTAAATAAATAGCTTATAACATTTGTTTTCGAAAACGATAAATAATTTTTAAAATCGTTTAAAAAATGACTAAATTCGAAAATGTTTAAAATTGTTACCATATGACTATATACACGTCGAAACGAATAATTAAACGTCGTGTTTAAAATTCAATTTCGAAAATTCGTAAACAAATTTCAAATATTTCCGTTTTATAATTCGAAACGATGTAATATTAATTGAAGACTCTAATACGTAGATATAATAACGTCAATCGCTTTCGTATTATTATTATTGCTATCGTCTATCTAATTGTAAAACAGATTTTAGCGATCGATAATTCCACTGTTTGAGTACGTACGCATGCGACTTTGTTTTATCGGTAAATTATTATGAAACGAATATCTATGTCGGATGTTGAAAAGTGGATCATAAAAGGTGTCGGTATATTTACGTACCATAACGCCATAAACCCTTTCGAAATAGTAAGCGCGCAATATATAGAGAATCAAAAACGTCGCAGTTTAGATTTTGGGCGTTTTAAATTCTTGTATAAACGTATAGTTTTAAGTTCGATTAACGATTACAATGCGCCGAGGCGGTGTTCGAGTATTATTCGATGTTTGATTTTCATAATTTGATTACCGGCTATTGATTAAATGTCAGGTCGGATACAGTTTATTCTTTGTTGAAAAATTAATAAACCTAATAGAACACCCTCCAGGCGCACGTTTGTATAACTTTTTCGAGTGCTTTCCGCCCGTCGTCTTGCGCGTAAACTCACGTGCGTTACACAGACATAATGCCGAATAATAATTCAAAAGCTCTCGCGTTGGGCGTATTTTACCCAATAAGACGTACGGTTCGCTGCATGAGAAATAATTCGTAATTGAAAGTGATGTAACATGATTTTCGAAGAATGTTAACGAGATTTAAGGGCGCTTAAATAACGTTATACATACATATACATATTTATAGCGCGAACGAACGCGTATTCGTATTCCAGACTTGTGTAAGTATTTTAAATACACGGTTTAATCGTGAACACGCGAAACACGTTAGGAAAGTAAATCTAGACCAACTTCGATTGAAAACGTAATTCCAACGTCACGTGGTTCGTGTAAAAATTACAGTCGATGCTAAAACAAGTACGTTATTGTACGGGGCGACTTGTCGGTACGATGGCATTAAATTATGCCTTAGTCAAATACTTCGACGACCGTAGTCGTATGGCCGCCGACTATTTCGGTAATTGGTTACGTATACGCGGGAATTTAGTTTCTATATTCCGATGGTACGACGGTAGTATTATTGCCGAACGACGCGTTTCGCGTATTAACGGTTAGGTTTCTCTATTCGGCTGGAACCGCGTACATTGGATGGGCTCGGACGGCAAAGGATGGTAAACGTTCGATCGTTTTTCGAGCGATTTCGAGTTAACGTATATATGTATACGAATCGCAAACACAAATGTAACGACGTGGAAAAAGCGTGCGAATTCTTCCAATAATATGTTGGGTAGGGTGTCGCGGAAGGACTCTTGTGTAGTATATATACACTCGATACACGAGTTTTACACACAATACGTCCGTAATATAGGACGCCACCACCATCGGTGGTCGCGAAGCAACGGCGGATATAAACGAGCTTGGAGGTGTATATATATATACCGTACAGGTACGTGTGTGTACGGGCGCGCGAGCTCGATGTCGTTACTATTCGGCACATACGTACCACTATTATTGTACGCGCGTATATTATAACGCGCACGTAGTACACAATATAATATATTATACGCGGAGGTGCTCAATAGCGGTCCAAAGATGTTCAAATTAGCGATGAATAGAGCTCGTTCGCGTCGTCGGTCGTATATTATTACTATTATTATAACAACACACACGCACACACACACACGAACGGATGGACGGACGTAATTTACGTGACCTCCGTAATGGGTGTTTTGGATATATAAATGGGTTCGTGTACGTGTGTATGTGTACGCGCGCAGTATACGATCATTAAAGGGCACAAAGACCGCCCTGTCGAACGATATTAATCTCGGGCGCGCACTACGACGCTGTTGCGGCCGAGTTCCCCCCCGGGTGTGTGAGGTCTGTCTCAAATAAAATTATAAATCGCCTGCCATTGTCGCCGGCGTTTTACACGTACGCTTTTATACGTGCGCGTGTGTGTCCATATGTAGATACCTCGCGCGCGCGTCAGAGAATCCCGAAAACATATCGAGTATATCGTATATATGTATATACCGGCGCGAGTATAATAATAATACGATATATATATATCGCGTTTTAGGTATCTACAGTAGACGTCCCTGTATATCCACTGTCCATATTCGCGCGCGGGAGACTACCCCTATACACTTGACTATACTTAAGGTATATACCAGATACGATCGTGTGACGTTGATTATACACGCGTTATTAATAAGTAGCGTGTATATCTTTTGTGTTACGTTATACGCGTGTATTTTGATTGTGATATACTGCGCGGGAGGGTCACGGACAACAATATTTATTGCACTTTGTGTGTGTGTGTGTGTGTACGAGTATTATGTCTGAGACGTAAATGGTGTTAAAAATTAATATACACGGAAGGGTATAATATCGAAACCATTATATATACAATGTGTATACGCGCGTCTCTCGATCATGATCGATACACGTACGTTCATGCATGTGTGTATATATACATATGTATATGTTCGTAAGTACTCATATATTATACGATCGCGTATAAATCATTTTATTATTGAATCGCGCGCGATTTGTACGTATAAGATTGCCGCGGTACACACACGCACCGCCGCAACGTCAGTCTACGGTAAAGTACGCACATAAACCCTCGTAATTTATCTTCGCCCCGCCACCGTCATACTTGCTCCTTCGTCGTTCGATAATTTATAGTTACTTATATATTGGAAATGTTGATATCAATCCATCACACATCACTATATTATCATAACGATATATATCTATATACATACGATTAAGTGACATTCTGTACGCGTATATACGCGAATACGTATATCATTATTTTGAACAGATTCAAAAAACGAGGGCAGTAGAAATTTGTAAGAAAAATATTTCCTTAATAATAATATTAAAACCTAAACTATATATTATAAAATTGGATTGTAATATCGTGTATATACGAGACAAATTGGTGTATAATAGATAATAGATATGTGTTGGAGACTTACGAACTATTTAAATTATCATTCTATTTTTCGTTCATATTTGATTATAATATTAAATATAATTTTAAGTCCAGTAAGTACATAAATATACGACTTGAACGACAATTCTGTATATACCTAAATTTCTCGATATATTCTTCGTTAACGTTTAAATATTTTCGATTCAAATTAATATATTATTCCCGTTCTATATAAATAAAACGACGCAAAACTTAAATTATCATTATTGATGGTACACACACGCATATATATATATATATATGGTTCGAGGCGTTCCCTTAAGGGGGCGTACGGTAATAACGCCCCACGGGAAACACCTCGTTCAGTGGTCACAAATTAAAAGAACGCTTTTATTATTTTAGCTATTATAGACATTAGCTATTATATGACACGGTTATATAGAGTTAATTAAAATACTTAAATGAAAAATAATATACGATGTATTGAGAAACACGAACTTGGAATGTACACAATAAATACCGTATGTGATTCGAACGAGATTGACAAGTGAAAATTTCATTTTGTAGTTTAACTAGTTTATTGGACCTATGACAATTAGCGCTTTTTGACAGTGTTTTATTGGATATAAAATATAAATTGTATAGATAACTCGTTGAGTTGTATTGGATGACACGTGGTAGGCGCGAACACTATTATATCGAGTTGAGAACACGATTTTGTCTAATAAAATATACGTAATATATGTGTAATACGAAATATTCTGAAAACAAATTTATGAAAATAAAATTTTTTTACGTATCAACGAGGTGTGAAAGCCGTCCGTGTATAGAAAAAAGAGGAAAAGGAACGTACGATGAATAAAGAACAGTAGCTTTATACACACATATAGATCGTGCTCGTATACGCCGCGTGTGCGTGTAACCGTCCCCGGGGTGTAATGTATTCGCGTGAGGACACACCGACGGCGGTAGCGGCGACGTGGCGCGAGTGTTCAAAAGACATGTCACTAGCTAAATTTTCGACAATATTCCGACGCGGGGTTCGAAAAAAGGCGCACAAAGGTTTTGGCTTTTTACCGTGCACACGGGTATCCCACTACTCGTCGTCTACATACACACACATACACGCGCGCGCGCTCTCTGTATACATTCTCGTCTCACACCGAACACTTCCCGCCCTCTTTTCACATATAGTCCGGATGTATAACGGCAGATGCTCCTGACCCCGTTGAACCATTAATCAAATACGTGTCGTGAATGAAAACTGCACAAGGAAAAGGCCACAAAGCGCCTGCAGCAGGTCTTGCGAGAGAAGAGCGGAAAAATACACACACACGCGTGCGAGCGCATATACACTCTGTGTGTGTGTGTGTGTGTGCGTGCGAGGAAGAAAGAGCCGTGTATAAGCGACATGACGTGGTGAGGTGAGAGGAAAACGACAAATTTTACGTGATAATATATATAAGTATATACTGTCGAATATAGGATTTTCCGCTGTAAAGTGCGGCATGAGTCTCAAAGAAAGACCACACGCAGAAAAAATTCTCTTTTCAATCGCTACATATTTCGTATAAATTAAATTCGGAAAAGAATTATTCGATTTACATTTTTTCGGTGACTTATGGAGTAAAATTGATAAATTCGATAGTTTCGTTAGGTATTCTAAATATATTTAATCGAATACTTTATACATATATATATATATATATATATACTCCAGAATACAGATATTTAAAACAAAACGTGCTTAAAAATACTATCGAAATTATTCGAATATACTGTAGCCCGTCATAAGCTACAATGAGTTTTGTATGTCTAACAAATCGTGCAATTTCTTGAAACAATCGATTTTCAAGGAATTACAAACTAAGTGATATGATAGTGTCAGTAATTAGAGTTTTGGAGGAAGATAAACATTTAAATAATTTATACTCGATAGTAGTATGTCCGGAACATGGCGGTTTTCTCAACTAGTAACTATAATCGTTGATATTCTGATTATTATTTTTAGCTAAAAATAGAATAATTTATATATATATATATATTATATTCGAGGGAGATTAAAGCTCTCAGGGCTATTAGACGCCTAGTTAGGCGTTAGGAGTGTGTATTTGAAAAGAAGCGGCGAATATTTTTTTTGAAAGCCTTATAATTTGTATACATTTTGTACATATATATATATTGGCGTGAGTACACCGTCAACGTGACCTCGACAGTTTAGATTAAAAATATTCGTGTCGATAATTTATCTATATAGTAATAAATCCTTGAAATCGCTTCAAATCGAACGCGTCCGAAGGATTTTGTCAATCGAGCAAAATGATTTATGTTCGCGGAAATATCCTTCGTTAACCCCTTATAATATAAGCTCTATACATGACCGACGACGTCGAGGAGTATCAAAGTTTTAGAAACGATCGTAGATATTAATTACAAGTAATATACCGCGGGAAGGTAGAGCATTTTTATTATTACTTAGCACATCGTCGTGGTAGGTTTAGTTTAAACGATTAACCGACTTACGTGGCTTTTAGACACGTTATGGTAAAATTGTAGAATAATTCGGGCAACTATATATAATAATTATTCGGGAAGAAGAAATCGTTTACACGATGATGAACTATTGCGTAATTCAGAAAATGAGGAGAATGGACGCGATTATAAATCGGTAATAAGTGTTATTTAAAAACCAAATATATATGTAAAGTTTATTCGATAGTGCGGATGAAACGAATTCGTAATAAACATAGTCTGGTATCAACATGTATCTAGAAAATTTAAATGCGGTCCGCCGAACATTAGAATCAAAGGTTCAGAATTGCGAGCATGTACATATATTACATCTACAACACGTCAATGGATTTGTAATAAAATTAACAAAAGATCTAGATAGTCGATAATACCTATATATATATCGCTACGATATTAGCGTTTAAAAAGTAAACCCGCGTTTTTTGTAAAAAATAAAAAGTATTCTAAATAATTACGCGTATCGCGTAAGTAATATTTGGAAATTCTAATACGTTATTTAATCAATCGTTGAGATGGCTAATATGTCCAATATAACAACATAATACGTCCCGCGCAATTCAAATACCCGAATGCGTTAAAAAACAAGACACTTTCCATTTGTAGCGGTCATTGCCGCTGCGTCGTGGCTAACAGTATATTAGTTGTTCATACGTTTTTTTTTTTGTTTTTAAAAACAAATTGCACAATTTCCTTCATGCCCGTACTGAAACAACACGTGTTTAACGCGTACACGTGATAGTGTACTCCGACGGAGACCACCGTGGAGGTTCGACAACCGCTGGTCAATTTATAAGCCGTTTCAATACATGCACACGTATATATATATATATACATGTATGTACGTTGCGTACGAGACTTTTGCTAACCCAGCCACATTAATCATCGTATTTGTATGCGCATAATAACTATACCGCGGTAGACGATAATACTAGGAGATAAAATTCAGTAGGTGTTTATAACGTATACATTCACACATACACGTACGCAGACACACATATACGCGCTCGGATGTGCGTGTGTGTGTGTGTGTACGTGCTATTGGTATTATGTGTTATACTTAAATTATTGGTATTATGTGTTATACATACACATATATTAAAAATATCAAATAAAAAAACACACTGCGCGCGAGTTTATCGCGTCATTTTCGGAATTATTTTCGATACGCTTAGTCGGTTTTTTCGTTTTTTACTAAAGGTTTCGTCAATCTCCTCTAATTTCCACTTATTATTTTTATCGTCGAACTCAATACGGGTCATCCGTTTCCGTATGTCCCCCAACGTTATATTTCTCGGCCGTCATTTCCTCTTTTGTCCATTTATTTTACTAATTACGTCCGAAACAAAAATATTATGCGACATCGTGTGTCCGATAAATTGTATTCTTCTAACCGTCTTTCTTATCTCCTAACCCATATTTAACGCTTCTTGCTTTCAGCTCCTTCCCGTCCAATTTATCTTCATAATAGACATATACACCTATGTATTTCGTTGACTTACGCACGTATGTATTTCCTATATAGATGTATTCGTGTAAAAAGAAAATTGAAAGTCAAATCCGATTTATATAGGGTCGAGTGTGTGGAAGAAATTAGATTTATGCGCAAATAAATTTACGCTCGAAAAAATTCGATATTTTTACGAATTTCTTTATCATACGGAAAGTATAGGTATTTTTTATTATACAATTTATTAAAAAACAAATATTAAGCAAATTGACGTACGAGCAAATTATTATTTGGTCCGTCGGAAACGTTTTAATTTGGCGATAAATCATTTTTACGTTTGTTCATGTTTGACAATTTTCTCGTAAATTTTTAGGAAAATGTATCGCTATAAATCGAAATTGTCGAAATTATTGGCGTAATGAAAAAGTCGAAATATCAACTTAAACACTAAAAACAAAAATTACCGAAATATGTGTTCTAGTAAATACAATTTCATATTTGTGAACATCGCGAAACTTAGTACGCTTAGCATCAATCAGAAGAAAATGTGTGATTTCCATACAAATCTCAATCTTAGATCCTTAAAATATTCTATATTTACTTTCTTTATGTATATATATATATGTACGAAGCAGTATTCGCGAACGTTTTTTCTTGAGTACTAAGTACTTATACAAGTACTCACGATGGCGGCAATTATTATAAACGAACACACACACACACACACGTTATAATCATCTCTTGGTGGACGAAGAATTGGCCGACAAACAAACGTGTATATAATATATAAGACAATCGCTTGGAGCAAACGAGCGATGACTCGACGATTTTTCGGGTAGTGGAGCTATTATTAATAATAATATGCAGTAGAATGTCGTTGTAAACACGCGGAGGAACGGTCAAGTGCGAAAAATATCTTCGTCAATGTCACGGCATGACGACATTCTAACGGCCGACTATGGATTTAGCGCGAAAATATATTCGAATTAAAAATGATTATTAATCGACCGTATATTTTTCGAAAGCGAATATTGTTTGTACGCGACGTTTTACATATTTCTCGGGAAAGCCGAACACCTATGTAATTATTGACCGTATTAATCTTACGTACGTTTTCCAAAATCAACTTTATGATAAAATTAAATTCGATACGATTATGCTATAGTCGTCGTATATAATACGAAATATTTAACGGACGTTTAAGTTTTGAAAAACATTTCATTTTGAAAATGTAGCGTCTATATTAGAAATAAAAAAACACGGCGATAATTTTCGTGTATATTGTAGCGTACGCATTTCGTAACGTCTATAAAATAAAATAATCGCGTAAGTCATTTACTACAAAAAACGGTGTTACCCGTTAATTATAATTTTTAAAACGACGAATATTTCAAAAATCGACGGTAAATTTACGGATGTAATAAAGCGATGGCCGAAGAATCTTGGCCATAATGATCGGCATAATATTAACGAAGGGTACCAATTTGTTTTTAGTAAATTTTTTAGGATAATGTGTCGTCCACTACCTTCCGAACGCCGAATTTTATCCGAATAACGATATGTAATCGTTGCAGTGTCTTTAAAACGTTAGGCATACGAAATCACGTCGATATAAGAGAGCAATACATCGAATAATACGTCGTTTTTGTTATTTATATACTTATAATCTATATATCGTACAGATACTTTATCTCGTACTACATGCACAATATAATGTTATAGTACAATACATTTATATATGTACATAAATATACTTAAATACGTTCGCTTATGAAACGGTTATATATTATATATTCTTTCGTACACAGTGCCGTATTATATAATATATATATTTTTCGATCACAAACATTCTTAAGTATGGTTCCGTATCCGACATAAAATAACGTATATAATCGTTTTGTTCGACGTACGTTTGTAACAATCAACGAAATTCGGGATACCTACCACATACGAGACTACATAAGATTCTTCTATACAATATTAGGCGTACGCTACGTGTAGGTTACCCGTAATACCTGACGCTTGAGAATATAAAATATCAGACCGTCTTCGTTTCCGTCGAAACAGTAGAAACGCGTGTATACGTCGCCGTTTCCGGATGTCGTATTTATTTGAATTGTACAAAAGCGTAGCAGTAGGAGAGGAAAAAAAACGGTAATTTTTTTTACGAGGACCGTTTTTATGGTATTTATACGTGGACGGTGGCCAAAATCGTTTTGATAAATTGCCAAAACACGCACACATATTATAATCTTTTGTTAGCGGTGTGTACGGTATTGTATAATTTGTTACAGTGGTTTTATTTTTCGTTCGTTAAATAGACGTGTATAGTATAATATACTCGAAAACGAATTTTTAAAAGGTCGTATTCGAAGAAATACGTGATTTATACGTATATAAATAAATATATATATAGATATACACACGCATACACCAATGTACGAAATCGGAACGTCCCAAATCAAACGATTCGATTGTAATACGTGTCGACAGAATATTGCGAATATTATACCCTGACCGTATGTAATGTAACGTGCAGGTAGGTGTAGCTGTGGACTTCCGGAGGCGTCTACGGAGAATAATAAAAATAAAGAATGGCTAAAAAAATCGCACACACACGTATGAATGAACGTCTTGTATGTCAATGAAATATAATATATCTCACGCACAATCTGTATTTATTCGTACAACTGGAGCCGGATATCAGCATATTATATTATTGTATCGAAAGAAAACGGAAAAAATGTTTTTGGACCTTTAACGACACATTCCACGATATATACATAACCGCACCTATTCATATAAGTGTAGTCGACAGGTATCTATATATATGTATACGCGTTGTGACTGCGATACGCTAGAGCTCGTATTATTTTTTGTTCGAGCGATTTTTTTTTAATTATTTTTTTCGCGCGTCAAATATAACGTTATTTAGATATGTGGATTTTAAGAGGACGAAACACACGGAAAGTTCTTTTAAACGCGTCTTTGAACGCGCGCGCGTGCTTGTATTAAATATTTAACGGATTTTCGAACCCGACGCACGAAGAATACCGCCGTGTTCACTATACAATTAGAGAGTTGGGCTGTGTATAGGATGTAACTTAGATGTTCGGTGCGGGGAGGGAGGATGCTATCCGTACATACTAACTGTTGGTTTTCGACAGTCGATTTGATTGCAACCGTCGCGCATATTTGTGTCGGTTTTAAAATCGAATCTAGTTCGATTAAAATCATAATTAATAACACGCGAGTTAGATACGTAAACGGCTGAAACTCGTCAGTATAAACGATCATGATTATTACGACAATTAATTATACGCGTGTTACTAACGAGTTTACGCGACGTACATTTAAACTATATTGCGTAACACACGCCCGTGTTTGAATATCTTTCTATTTTTAAAATTGGAACACCTAAAGTGTTCCGTTCGGCAACAGTTGATCGTTCGAACGTAACATTTACGTCGAAATGAACGGATAATAGAAATACGTTCGTATTTACGATGGCCTTCGGGCAGGAAGAGAGATTCGTAACAAGGGGGGGCGGACAAGGCGAAGATTACGGAGGTCGGAAAATAAGGGTAGCGCATTCGGCGGGACTATAGAGGAACAGATTAGCGACGAGAAAGGCAATTACGTTTCCGGCGGGGGTCTCGAGGTGGTTAAGACGAGAACGGCTTAATTTACTTTTAGAAATAGACAGAAGGGATGGACCAGTGTGGAGGGGGAGGAACGATTGTTATGACGTAAACGAACGAACGGGATAGAGCGTACACCACGGAACGTATTTACGCGTGATTAAATATCGTACATTCGGCGAATCTTTGTTCTATAGCCGATATCCGATAATATTGAACTCAGGACGGCCGAATGTTTTCGATAGTATATATGAAAGTAGACTTACGCATTCCGGCCACGTGGTTCTTCTTCATCCACGGGTAGATGACCCGGTCCGAAGACTCGCTGTCGTCCATCATGATTGGCGACCCGTTGACCGTGGTCATCATCATCTCGTCCGTGTCCGTGTTGTCGTCCATGTCGTCCGAGCACGACCCGTCCAGCGGATTGTTGGACATGTGGTTGGACGAGGACGGGCTGGGCTGCAGGTGGCACGGCAACGGTGACGGCGACGAATCGTCTTTGATGTCGTGCGGCATAACCGCGTTGATCGCCGCGGCCAAGCTACCGGTGCCCGTTCCGGGCGGTATGCTGCCGCCCTGGCACTGTTGCGCGGCGGCGTTGTGCATCAGGGCGGCGGGCGGTTGTTGCGCCTCGAGCGGCATATGGCCGCCGTTATGGTGCATCTGATAGGCACCGTAATTGGGCGCCGCACTAGTATAGTACGACGGCGTCTGGCCCGGACTCGGGTACATGGCCTGCATCTGTTGCTGATAGTGTCCCTGATAATGGCCGCCGCCACCTCCGCCACTAGTTCCTCCAAGGATACCCGCGCCTACACCACTAGTCGCTTGCTGGTGGCCGCCACCACCACCACCACCGCCACCACCACCACCACCACTACCACCACCGCCGCCACTAGCACCACCAATACCATTGACACCACCACCGGCGCCAGCGTTACCGCCGCCGATGCCAATGCCAACACCAACGCCGACAACGTGTTGGCTCTGTTGGTCGTGGTGATTGGCGTGGTGAGGATGGTGCTGATTATGGTGATGGTGGTGGTGGTGATGATGGTGATGAGGGCTGCCGAAAAAGTCCGGGGAACCCATGTAGTTTTGCGGGTTGCCGTAGTCGTCCGGCGGCGAGTACTTGGGCTCGGGCATCATCATCTGATGCATTTGCGCCGGTTGGTGGTACGGTAGCGTGTTGTGCGTGAGGAACGAATTCATCGTAGGCGTATCCAATAAGAAAAACCAAACGGCACTGTACAACGAACGGGAATTATCGGTCCGGGTATACGCGGTTAAAACTTGGAAACGAAAAAACGAAAATCCGAAGATAACGGTACGCGAACGAAGACCGTTCGTTAATTTTGACGAGCCAAATTCGCGCGTATATATTTACATAAATATTATACGCACACACATACACACGCGCGCGCGCGCGTTTCGAGTCGTCGTCGTCTCACGGCGATCCGGAAAACACTAAACGGACGAGGACGGATGACGAGACATTTTTTCCTTCTATACGCGACACAAACACATTCATACACACACACACACACACAGGCGAACACACTGCGAAGACGTTTTTGGCGTACTGACGCGCGGTGGCCGCCGACCGAGCGACGTCGTTGGTGGCGTTGTCGGCGGCGGCGGCCGTTCGGATGGTGCGCCTTTTTGAGTGGCGTGTCGTTCCGGCGCGCGGGAGCGGGCCGGGGTGCGCGCCACTCGGTCCCGTGGCGGGTAGAGAGGATATCGGAGGGCACGCCCCGCACGTGACCGACCGTCGGCCAATCGCCGGCCGGAGTCATATCGCCTACCATGTTTGCCCGTGCGGTCGCCGCCGCCGCTGCCGCCGCCGCCACCGTTACTGATATGTCGCGACGCGCCACGAGCTACCACCGCCGCGCGTTTTTTTAACGTATTATTTGCTTTCGACGTATTAACTTTACGTACTTTCGTATAGAAAACGTTAAAATATGATAACGACAAAACAATATTCGTTTGTGTAACGCTTATGGACGATAAACGTAAAGGTTCAGTGATACACGAATGCGGTGGTATATAAAATGTGCGGGGAATGCTGTCGCTTCGTTACTTTTGCGATATTTATTAACGCTTTGTCATGTCCGAAAAACCGTCGCGAACAGCCATCGTACCGAATATAATCTCGCAGCGACAAATACTTATATTTATTTTTATATTTACATAATCAACGCGCTACGAAAACGATCGTCAACTATATAGTTATTTATATAATTTCTACCGAACTTAAAACGTACTTGATATAAAATAAAAACAAAGTACGAAAAACACGAATGTCTTCCAGCGTTTTATGTATAACACTGTATAATGTTCAAGTTATCAAACTGTAATACAATGTAGTATTTGACGTCATATATATCCTATATTGTGGCTAATTGAACTTAATTTATATCAATAAATCGTATAAAGTCCATTGGATGTTATATATATATCACCGTGAAAATTTACTCGAATTTTTAACTTTACACTAATACCCGTATCTGATTACCAATATATATATTATAAATTATAACGTACCATATTTATTTCGTTATAAAATATAATATAACGGAGGGGTATTTTAATTTTTTTTTTTTTTGGAGGGAGGGATTGAGTAAAAGAATTGTCGATTTATTACTTATTACTGACCGGGACTGGGACCTTGAAAATTGGTAAGATCTGCCCTACTCGTAATTTCCATATGATTTCCTTTAAACGTATCAATAAATACGCGCTACGAAAAACTCGGAATATTTCGGAAATTTTAAATCTTCAATTTAAATCCTATATATATTTATTTAAAAAAAGTCGTCGAAATTTCGGCAAGGGTGATTGGAGCACTCTCAACCACCCCTGGCCACCATAAATACGCCTCGGCCCCCTCTCTCAGTATAAGGCGATTTACGTGTACACACACGTACGCACGCACACGTGACGACAAAACGGTGGCGGCCTGGCGTTATCTTTCACGTTTAATCGGACTCGGGTCTCGTGTAATGAGTTAGCCCTAACGCATACGTAGGTATGCGGCGTCACGTCGATGGCGCGAGCATCCTTCCGCGCGTACACTAATTTGTTCCGCGACTACGTGGTAAACACACACAAACGTATATATGTATATATGGGTGTATATACACGTGTAATGTATTCAACGTGAGTGCGGAGGCCGTGCACGTTGCCACCAAATAACCGTGTAAAACACGATTACCCACGATTTAGTTTTACACGCACACATAAATATTGTACGTACATCTTGATCATTTATAGCGAGTTGTAAATCGTGTATTATTGATCCATATTATATATTATTATACGTGTACGATATGGCGAAGCGCTTTTTCGAACAAATATTTTTGAAAGCATTAAACGATGGCTTTTATGTAAAATTTAAGTGCTCTCTACTGACACGCATATTGTCACAATGATATATAATATATATTAGTGTATTCAATCTTATATATAAAGTCTATATGTTACATCTGTGATTATTTTTAACGTTACACAAATTTAAAAGTTGTCCGTTAGTTTAAAATAACAAACGAAACAATCTCGTTATAAATGAAATTATTATCACGACGAAGAATTCACGAGAATTTCGGTAAAATTGTTATAAAAGTAAAAAAATTCAAATAAACGATTTAGTCCGCGAATTTTTCAAAAAAAATGACGAAAAGATTAAGCAAGAGATATATTGATCTTAACGATTTTTCGGTTTTTTATCTTCGAACGTTTACGGACGATCGTGGAACTTATTCGGATAGACCGCTGCGACGATGGCTTGTTCAGGACGTATACGGGCCGGAAATCGATCAACGTAACATCGGATTGTCGGAGTATTTTGCGACTTCCGGTGAAAAATTCAAGACGTTTAAATACTAATCTCGTGCATAATAAACGGTCGTGTAGTAGGGAGCCAACCGTATTATTCTTACACGTACCCGGAAACGGGATATACAATAGGTGTTGGTAATGTGACGGCGAGTTATTATGCGGTGTCAAATAGAAACGTTACGGATGTTCCCAAGATGGTGCCAAGATAAATTGACCATACCAGAGTAAGAATATAACGAGTACAAGTAAAATGCGAGAGCGAAGACGATGATTTCGATCGATTGAAACGGTACACGATCAGAACGCGAATCGTTTGTCGTTGGATTTACATGGTCGAACGATATGAGGCTGACGTAGCGTAAAAAGTCAAAGAAACAAACGAGATGTGCCCTGAAGAACCGCGGCACTCGGATAATGTAATTGACTTTAACATCGACAAAGAGACAGTGTTTTCCCGGTTCCGACAAACGTCGAACAGTGGCTGTGGTCTACATTGTGGCGGTTCACGGCGAGCCTAAAGACCGTCGGTCCGACAGCCGACAATCTACCCGGGACTGCGTAAACGTCACTAGGGCTTGTCCGGAACCTGTAGACGTCCCTTGCTCGGACACACGTTAATCCCGTTGGTCGGACTCTGAGGCGTCGACTTGCAGATGATAGATAACATCGGAGCATTCGTTCGGGAGATCCTTTTTGACTTTAAATATATTTTTTCCGCTTTCGTTCGAATTTTATTTAATTTTTTTTTCTCGTATTATTTTGTTTTTTCGCTGCTCCAGAAACTAGAATTTGTATGGTTAAACCGAATAAGAAAACGAATTTTGTAAAAAAAATAAAATACCCCCGAACGAATTATTTCAAAATAAAAATTCGGAACGTATAAAAATATAATATAATAATATTATAAGCACAAAAATACTTGGACGAAAATCGAACGTTAAATAAATATAAGAACAAAACGGTACTTTTTTTCATCCCATTCGCTTCGTGAACAAAATGGCCGAGAATATTTTTTGGCATATCAGTGATTTTTCTCGTTTGAGAAAACGACCGGGACGAAATGTTCAAACTTTATAAAAAAAAAACCCAGAAAATTTTATTTTATAAAAATAACAATAATACGATAAATTATTTTGTTTTGTTTTTAGTTACTATTTTTGTGAATATTTGTATACATTTTAACTATAACGCTCAACACTGGACGCAATTTCGCCAGAATATCGACCCGGTGATATTTGTAACCGGCCTAATTCACTCGGGTCGTCCGAGTTACGTTTACCGACGAATATGATTTAAATTGACTCCGGTACGCCGAAACAAGCCAAGAGCGATTATGTTTCGTTTGTATAAATTGCCGTACGAAAACGTTCGATTGGTTACGATTGCGTTGATGTGGTGCATATCATCAGACTATGTATGTGTATATATATAAATATATTATAGTGATTGCAGTAGTCGTCGACAGAAAGCGATTAATAAATACGAGCGTACGTCGAAACAAGCGTGGTGTAGTTTGTGATATTATATGCGTACGCGTCTATAAAAACACGAGCGAAGACGGAAGTGTTACTTTTAAACGATGATGACGAGCATACACGTACGCACGCGTCCGCGAGTATAATTATAAACGGTCGTGTATTTAACGCGCGCGTATAGGCATATTGTAATAACGTATATGTGTACATGAACCGTAGCTGTTGTAGTGGCGGGTCGTCGAGCAATTAACGGGATTGCCGTTTTTGCGGCAGATATATTTATGTACTCTCGTCTCACCGAAGATGGCGCACCTGCTGTATACACTGACGCGTATATATATATAAAAGTGGCAGTATTATTATACTTATATTTACCTACAAACTGTCCGCGTGGTTTATATATATATATATATACGTGCTTTTATATTAATGAACGCGTACAAAGCGTTTGTAAGTGCGTGTATATATATACCTTTTTGAGTATTAGGTAACCACGATGTGTGTATGTGTACAGAAATAATAATTCTCGAGGGACCGAAAAACCCTTTCGACCGCGAACGTTTTTGCGCGTCGTTGACGCCGTTACAGACACGTATATTTATATATATACGATATATAAGCATTATCATTATAGTAATGAACTGACCGACATGGCTGTGACGGAAAAATACGGTGGCAACAATTCGATATTTTTTTGGTCGCACTTCGAACGTATATATACATATATACAGGGTGTGAAAAAACAAGTCTAAGATTTTCCGTACGTGTTTTTTCGCGAAATAAATTCGCCGTGAAATTCCAACACCGAACACGCGTTACTTTCGAACGAAATTTCGGCCAAAAATACTCGTATACTTAAGTCGAACATATATTAGGGAAATAATGCTACGATTACGTACTACAACAACGTAACGTGCGCGATCGAGGAAAAAATGATTTCGAAATAATTTTATATTCCAGTCAACGTGTGTGTATGTGTGTGTGTGTGTGTGTGTGTGTATAAGAGTTGTTCATGGTTTGAGTGTACGCGTACGTTTATAACAGAAAATTCGACGGCTTTTGTTTACCTCTCACATTATTTAATCGATAAACACCTCGCAAGCGTAACTCGAACTATATATATATCTCGTAGTATCCCTATAGTACCTTATATGTATACTCATAGTACCTATGTACGTAAGTGTGTGAAAGACTTGTAAATTCGATAGAAACAATCAACGAGATGAAAAAACCTAGCGGCGTAGAAAAATTATTAAATTCCGCCCTTCCCGCCGGATATCATCGCAGGTATTTTGTAGACTATCAACTTTTTTGCACCCTGTATAGTCGAACGTTTTCGCTTTCCCCTTATACGTGCACATATCTAGCTACCATCGTCGCCACTACAGCAAAGCCGCCGTTATATATTATTATTATTATTATTATTATTATCATTGTTATCGTTATTATTCTCACCCTTTTTCCCGCAGTGTTTCTCGCACGCGCGCATTTCGTGTACACGCGCGCGCGCCCGTACACACACACACACATTAATATTATATATTATTCCCTTTTTCCTGTCGCCGCCGACGTTTTCCGATGGGCGTGCAATCAATCACTCTCCCGGAACGCTAGCGCCGCGAGCGCTCGACACGTCTATCATTGGTCGCGCACCGCCGCCGTCCGACAACCCGCCGCCGAGCGTTTTTCTGAACGCGAAAGGCATACAAGCGTACGGATATAAATTCGTCGTCTGAATTACCGAATGCCGCGGAATACTGTTGTTATCGCGTCTACGTTGGGAGAGAAGGCCACGTAGAAGAAGAAAATACGCGGGGATCTAAGGCGACGATTGCACGGACATCGTGAACACGCCGGTTACTTTGGTAAATCTCGCGCGATTAACGGGGCGTCGTGACATAATTTATCGATTCATATGCCTGTAGTTGGTGCACGACGTTTGGTACGCGTTGTACGGTTGAAAGCAAAAATCGTTCCATAAAACTTTTCCAACACGCGATTTTCCAATACGATACTCGAGCGATTAGATTTAACTAGACGCGTAGTACTAATTGGAATATTAGAATCGACGCGTTACCGTTTACCGTAACTACAGTAAAAACACCTTTCGGCCGAATCAAACGTTGACGGATTCGATCCGACAAAGACCTCGGAGAATTGGAAAATAAATGGCGAAGCGAAAGGGTAGGATGTAAAGTGGGAAATAAGTTAACGAGTGGTCGTCGTTTTTTGGACAAGACGGTTGCACAATAGATTACAAGACACAGTCACGTTTCCGGGAGAAAAATGAATATTTGGAGGGGGGACTTTTACAGTGTTCGCGCGTACATTCGAAATTTTGTTTAAGTACGTATACCGCGGTCTTAAAATTTGTAACGAATTTAAATTGTTCGTGAGTGAAAGCCGACGTTCTCGTTTTATTTATTATAATGCGCAAAGCCGTAAACCGTTTCCGGGCGCTAAAAGTGTATAATATATTTATGTATATATATATGACGAGTTGATTAATTCTAAACGCGAATAACTAAAATACCAACAAAATATAATATCTCACTTTACTCCGCGGGTATTTGGACATTGCTATTTTTAGACGCGTAATATATTATAAAATCGCGAGATTTTTCTAAAGAATCGTCAAGCGGTTATTTCGAAAATAAAATTCACCATATAGACGCGCTACAAATATATCGCGGGTAAAACGAAATAAAGACATTTTAATAAATTATACCGATATTAGACATATTTACGAATCGAGAAATCGCTTCCGTTATTTTCTAAAACAGATGTTTAAAACGTGTAGATGTTTAAAAATCTAAAATCAAAGTCTTAGAATTTTGTCGGAACTAGAGGTCACCAAATGTTGGATGGTGACCGTTTTAGAACCGCCTTACGACAGTTGTTAATAACATACGAATAGTTTTTTGTTTTTGAAGTTCAAGAATTTTTCGCGTTAAGTGGATATCATTAAAACGTCGACCATATAAATATAATATATAGCGGGCGGCTAGTGATGAGAACTTTTAAGACACGCCGAAAAATAACGAGTACTTACATACGCGCGAATTAACGAACAAGTATTTGGTGTTATACATATTTGACATAATTAATTTTAATCGATTCCGATATTTGATTACGTACGCGACAAAATGAGAACTACTTTTTCGGTATAATTCGTAACTTAAGCGGAAACGTTTACGATTACTAAATTATTATCAATTTTCCATACGCGTTAAAATATCGTCCTTATTATTCCGAGAGTTTTTAGTGTTTGATGAATCGTTAATAATCGTACTACGCACGTCTGGGGCGTATATACGTTTAATATACCGACCGGGTGTGTTTAAAATACGAATATATTCGTTGACGTAACGAGATTCGGATCATATCGGAATGGCGGAAACGAAACGCGTCTAAATAAAACGTTCACCGGACGATCTAACGACGCAAAGTCGCCGTTCGTATTCAAACGTGCATTGTTGACCACTCGTTGCGAAATTGCCTATAATATAACGTCGGAAACGATACGAAAGTATTGAGATGTTAATTAGTCGCGTACAATGGTCTTCGTGTCGCGTCGTCCGCGCGGAACCGGATAATTTGTTAATTCGTCGCGTACGCGTCACGTGTAGGTAGACTACACACGCGCGAGTGTACGACGGGGGCAGCTTCAATTTATCGCGGTCTCCTCCTCTCTCGTCCGTTTATCGCGTTCGTGTCGCGTATGGTTGCCAAATACGTAGACCATCGCGCTTATATGTACTCGTGTACAATATACGTATATTGTCCATTGTGTCGAATCGTTTGCTAAACGCGCGACGGATATGAGCTATAATACGAGTTACATATATATATATACAACTAAACTCGTTAAAATGGTCGACAATCAAATTCCGTTGGTTCCCGCGAAACGATGTTCATTGTTACGTGCGCCTCATATACCGGCGATAGTATAATACGTGTACCTAAAGAGGATATAAATCATACTCGCCGTATTCCTCGCGTCCACTTAAGTACGTTACAACGTTTTTCGCGCGTCGTTATGTCACGTCTCGTGTACGCGTCACCGTTTAATATTCTAATTGCTCCCGTATAAAACACGAACGAAACGTTGTTTTCAAACCGTTTATGTACGGTACGCGTTTCATTCGCGTATTCGAGCCGTATCGAAACCAATTTTGTAATGCGTTTTTAATCCCACCGCTTTCGTGTATTACGTAATACACTATATTTAAATAAATTATCCGACGTATAACGCGTTTAGTCTTTTGACGTATGATAAACGTTGTAATATAATAATAGAAATTATCTCGTATTTTACCGACGAATTTATAATGTATACAACGTACAATCACAAATATGTTATATCCGTGAGTTTTTTTTACTTATTCGTCCATTATATAAAAGTTCACTTTGTTATAATATTACGAATTTATATTATATACAGTCGTTCGTTCGGTATACCGTAGTTAACTATTAAACCATACGTTCGTTTTAACTCTAAACGCGACCATTATCGATATTAGATTATTAATTTGGTTATTATAATATACGCGCGATAATTTTGCCGTTTAACGGACTGTTGTAATATATAAGAAACAAACGACCACACCGAGTAACCGAAAATAAAACTAAACTAATAACGAGAAAATTCGTCTTAAATTAATAATTCGTGTCGTTCCAATCCTCTTGACCCGAACATCAATTCTCGAGAAGTGGATCGTGCGTATCACGGATTATTTAATTAAATTTGATATTCTACGGTTAAATAAGTAAAAAAAGGAAAGATGCGCGAATGAAGTTTCGTTAACAAACACGTAAATAAATTAAAGTTGCACACCAGTGTAGGCGCTAGACAAGTTTTCTCGACATTAGACATCAGACGTTTAAAAATGCCCGAAGCCTTAACTTAAGTGACTTAGGCTATTACCTCGTTGAAAGTACAATTTTAAACATGTTCACGTATATAAATATATTATATATGTATTACGGCTAGGAAGTATACGCGCCCGCAAATAAGTTCTCTATGTTTGGATTATTTGATATCGGGCGCTTAAAATTGGTGCTCGCCATCGAGTTGTATTTTTTGCGAGTCTCAAAAAAAGCGCGAACTTACGCGAAGTGACGATTATTACGTTTAATAAAAACGGTAAAATCGATTATGGAAAAATGTATTCTTAAGTAAATCGAGCAAGGTTCGGTTTTCCAATATGTGTATATATATACAAACATGCCGATCATAAATTATCGGGAGAAAAAGAGAGAGAGAGAGAGAGAAAAAAGAGAGAGAGATGATAGATACTATTTTAACGAACCCTCGAAAATATCGATTTATTTTTTCTCCCCAAACATTTTTATGTTATATAAATTGTAAAAAAAGGTTATATCATCTTTATACCGCCGGTGGCGGTGGCGGATGGTTGGAATAGACGAATGGCGGCGTATACATTATATATATATATATATTATATATATAGTCGGTATAAAGAAGTGTCGCCCGCGCGAGTGATTAATTACACGCGGCGCGCGTTGCGTACACACGTATACATTTATACGCGCCGCTAACGGCAAAGGAAAACACCCGAACATCCTTCGCTGGCTCTGTTTATTTTCGTCGTCGACGTCGACGACAAGAGAAGAGAGAATTTTGTTTCGCCGCGTGCATTATCGTTTTATATATAATAATAATAATAATTATTATTATTATTATTATTTATATATATAAACGCGCGCATTTCTCCCCTTCCCCCACCATTAGCTTCAGTTTAGATATACGCCTTTATAATATATATGTATTCACCCACACCTACTCGTAAACACGAAAGACGCGCATGCGCACATACGTTACACATAATGGCGTACGTAAACTTGCAGCGTTCGCGAAAAACAATGCGTTCACAATTAATATAACCATATATATATATATAGTGTGTGTATCCAAGTATAATATTATCGAAAACGTGTATTTCCGTGATAAAAAACGATTAACGCCCGAGCGAACATCTCGTTGTCGCCGCGAGGGTACGATTATTTTTGTTTCGCTCCTCCTTGCACTATAATAGAAATACGTTATTATCGCGTGCAACATTTGGGTGTACGTATAGCTCCGTACACGCGTTTTACGCATGTACGAAATAATCCTAAATCACGCCATTCCGTTAAATAATACAAAACGTCTTTACGATAACGTTAAATAATAACGTTAACGCTCGTAAAACGCAAACGAAATAACGCCGCGGATAAAAAACGCGTAATTCGCATGGTCGTCTAGCGTAGAAAATTATATGTTCCTAAAACACAGTAATTAACTAAACTAAAAAAATAACGACGATCGGTTTTTCGTACAAAGTTCCGATCGAAATTAAAATTATCGGAATACTTCTAATCTAATTGAAATCATATTATTGAAAATAACACAACCATATTAACGGACGGAAAATCGAAACGAACAAAACTAAACGTATTTCCGATAACGTATTTTTCAATTATTTTCTTAACTAATTTTTAAACATTTGAACGGTCAGGGAAATAATATATTTATATTTCGACTAGCCGCAAATGCGTAACAGAAAACGTACGTAATACGAGAGTATAACCTACAAGTTCGATCGTATTGTATTGTGTGCTTTGACAACAGGTTTTCGAGTAAACGTTTCGTATAGTACGTTTATTCTATAGCCATTTACGACAAATGCTAAAATATAGTCTACACAACAGTACCGACGTTCTTAAACAGTTCGCCCGAAAATGGATTTATTTGATATTGTCACGAAAACGATCGTTTACGTAATTTTCGTTGGTTTTTCTGTTCTACATGTCATATACCTCTCGACAAAATGACAACTATAATTTTTAACGCTACAGAAGAATTGATTCGGAAAACAGAAATTAGTCGATTTCGTAGAAAATGACAAACTATACAAACTGGATGTATATGCGTCACTATAATGCGCAGTTCGAGTCCATATCGTTACTTGCACATTACGTATAAGTGTATAATGCCCCCGAATATATAACGTACGGATACGCGCGATACAAGCGTAATATTCACACGCGACGGATAATCAAATTTCAGCGCGTATCACGCGTGTGTGTTTGTTATACATATATAGCGGACGCGTAAGCTGCAGCGTGCCGCGGCGGTGGTACGCACGTCAAGAATCGCGCGACTGTCACGCGACGAGATATGACAATCCCAGGAATACGTAAAACTCTCGGGGGACCCCACGTATGAAAAATGGTCGTGACGACGTCAGCGGGCTGCTGTTCGCGGTGGTGGATACTGTATATAGGAAACCGCGGTAAAACGACTCGGGCGTCTATAAAGCTTTTAAATCCATCCAATCCAATTTTCTTATATATGAACTACATACATACATACACACACATGTATATAGTGTATATACTATCACTATGTCACCGGGACGACCATTTTTCATCGAGCGAACAATGAGCAGACAACTCAATCAGCCTGATTGTATATATAACTATATTTGTATTAGCGCCTCCGGAATAAAAATAATAATAAAAGAAAAAAATGTATTTTATATATATACAGCGTTCAAACCGGAAAAGTACCTTATATAATTGTATAATATATATATATACGCCGAGCCATAGTAATTTTGATTACGAATTTATTTATCGCGCGTCGCCGTTTTCAAAAATTAAAAGTTTTTATTCCTCTATTCGTATAGTCTTAACGATAATATTTTCCGTGCACACGAAATAATTTCGACCAATATTTCGACCGACGTTATATAAAATAAGTATACACGCCATATCGTATTATTCTGTATAATATCACGTCCGTTGTACAAATTGTTTGTCGACCCGCGATTTTGAACTGACCAAAAATACAAAAAATGACACGATATTTTAATAACTGCGTATAAATTATTAATATATTACACCGTGAAACGTGAATTACAACGTGTATATAATATATATTGCAGTAAAAGTTTGTACGAGAATACCGAATTTAAATATTCGCGGTAAATATTATAATAATACGCGATATACACGAACGCCCGTTTTTGTTTAATTAAATTAAAGAACCATAATTATATGGTTTCTAACGAATAACGTGATTTAGTCATTATCATATCGGAACGTTATCGTAATTTATTTAATAATAAATAACCCCACGTATATAGTTTTACAAATTTTATATCATTATACGCCTTTAATTAATTATTTGTGTTACAATAAATAAATAAACGTAAATATACACTCAAATAGGTAATTATATCGCATAAATATTCAGGTACTGTAAAAATCTGTTACCTTACAGTACACTTAAAGTTTTTTCCGACCATAATACTAAAAATCTATCGAAATTATCGCTTAAAGCTCTTATTACCGAATATAAATTATATACACTTAATATTAAGTTGAAACGTAAACTGGATAGGTCAATAAAAAAACGTCTACAGATTAACACGGACATATAGAATATAATCATACCTAAAGGAAATACGCCGACAGCAAATCGATTAAAACGTTCGAGTATTAATTTGTTTTCTTAGCCGCGTTCGTTCGGGCGAGGAATTCTATTTTTAAAATCGTTAATGACCACACCCAGAAAGTTGTTTACAGGGGAAAAGCTGTTTGTTCTTATCGATACTTTTTTGCGTTAATAGCGATATTATATTTCGACAATAATTACGAAAACGGGTTATTATTAATATTTGTTTGCTGTAACGTTATTCGTATATACAATAAAAGGTAACGTAAAAAACCCCGTAATTTCAACCGTATCCTTAACAGTAAGTAAAAGGTAACCGACTCTTTAACTAGCTGATGTATATTATTATATATTACGTATAAGGCGCAAAACAAAGCCGGGTAGTTCGTATTTTATATTTTTAAAATTGTTTTCTAAATACAGATGCGCAAAAATGATAAAACATTAAAGCCACGTATAAATAGTATACGTATACACTGTTGTAGTCTGTGTACAGTTTGATCCGATATTGGTAGGTAATAGATTCGCCGCGGAATTTATATTTAAACGGAATTCGAGAACGATGATATTCGGTTTTTATTTTTCGACAAATAATATCATCATATATATATATATATGAATAACAAACTTAAATAAAACGCCGATAATATTATAATCGATTATACACAGCCGTTACCGATCAATCAACATAAACCACGGATCATAATATTGGTCGTATACGCATATAAATCCGTTTTTACTGTATTTTTCTGGATCTGATGTAATTGTATTATTATTCCAATCCGGGCTATTTCCATACGTCGCGCGCAAGAAACATACGTGTACAAGAAGGATATATCCCCAGAGGAGCAATACACGCGAAGATTCACCTGCTTGGGATTACACATACACACGCATATGAACATTATATACACATAAACTGGTCTTTCCTCTCCGAGTTCTATACTATCATCTCTTTTATATTTTCTTTTTTGCTCTCTCCCTCATACACACACACACACACACACACACACACACACACACACACACACACGCACAATTTTTATTCAGCCAACTGTTGTGACCGCGTTTTTGTCGAGTCACGCCCAAACTGGCGAGCAGCGCCCCCGTACGCGTTATTCGCGCCACTACTTGCACTACTGGCGTAAAAAGCAAAAAAATAAAAGCGAACATTTTTTAAAATACCACGAATATTCAAATAATAATATTATACGGGAGACTAGTATTACGGTGTTTTACAGTATATATGACGTAGGTATATATATATATAATACGCGTCTTTCGAGAGAAAACACACACACACACTTATATATATGTGTAAGAAAAAAACGTATATAAAGAGTAAAAATCAATACAGTTAATCGCGAGGCGAGGCGGGAGAAGCGACTTTCTCTGGAAACTTAAAACGCGAACAGGCCATTATATACATTATATTATTCTGTATACACACATACACACATATATATATACACGTATATATGTATACACGTACACCCACGGAAAAGAAAAGGGGAGGAATGACGTCATTCCGAGTCGCGCCATCACGGGTTCGCGTTGCAGTTTTCGAAGGCGGCCGCTCGGGTCCGGGGGTTGCACACGGTCGAAAAAAGCGATTGATTGACAGCACAATCGAATTCGGGGAACAATAATAATAATAAGAACGGCGACTCTGGGGCGAAAAAAGCGACGATATTATTATAATATATATATATATATTGTATATATCATACAGCTCCAGAGTATATATAAAAATGGGGAACTGTCTATGGTATATGATATATATATATAAATACAGAGACAGAAATACGTTTTTTAAACGAAAATTATACTCGCGAGCATTTTTATTATTATTAAATCATCCACGAATTCACGGAAATAAATATTATAACGTCGTTTGAAATTATTTTCGTTGTTCGAAACAATTTTTAACGATGTGTTCGCATCGTTAAAAATAGGCCACGTGGTGGAATTCGAAAGTATAAATTACCTATTATATATTTTGTTTAAAACGAAATTCTAATTTTTAATGACCAAACAGTAGAAATTTCAAAATCAATCATTTGTATAAACGAGACAAAAATGTTTTCATTATCGCTACTAAATCGCGAAGTTTGTTTTTTTACGACATATTGCCATTAATTTTCGATAGTGCCAACGTTCGGTTAGACGAACAGTTTTCATTCCGAAACCTTACTTGGTTATTGTTTTAAAATAACCATAGAAAAATATAGGAGTAATTCTACCAACTTAATGAATACACACACACAGCGGACGCTTACGATTTAGTATTCATTCGAACGGTTTAC